>QVNV01007636.1:0-173742 GCA_014825455.1 Pseudomyrmex pallidus | reverse complement strand
TATGAATTCATATATATATGCACATTTATTTCCGCATAACATCCTGCAAAATGGCTCGTATGACCGTATATTCATTTCGTAGTTTAAAAATAAAATTGTTTTTGAATTGTGATTGCATGCTTGTGCCTGTATTAATTATATAATTATACGCTTTACTATTAATAATGTAAATATAAACCTGTTTATGTATATAATAGTTATATTTTGTTATTTTTAAATATTATACCTACAAAAAAATGTATTTATAAAATTATTAAAAAATGCAAATAAAAAATGTATAGAAAATTGGAAAGTTATGATTTTTTAATCTGTCATGAATATAAAACTCGTTGAAATAATATCAAATTGCGTATAAAAAATATTAGAAAATTACTTAGTCTGTTCGTCCCTGTTCTTCGAGAGAATGGCGGGAAGAGGGAGGACCGGCGCGCAAGAGAACACGTGGAAGAGACCATGTCACGTCTGCGGAACCGCTGCGGAAATGCCTGCTCGTGACTCGTCGAGTGTCACGTGCCGCGCGCGCTAGGTATCTGCCTCGCGACAGACAATTATTTTCCTTTCGCCTACTTATTACACTTAAGCAGCGGTCTTTCCGCTGTCGAATAGAAATGTCTAAAATTACGAGAGATTTTTCTATCTCGAATGTCTCTCTTCGAACGGCTTGACACGCGCGTCACCGAGCGCGCAAAAATACCGTATATATTTACCGTCGCAAATTCGTGGCACGTGTGTGCGACACGGAATATCTCAGCTTCCTTTAATCGGCTACACTTCGAAGCATATGTTTATACCGTTACACGGTGATCGTCAACAACCACCTTGTCGAAGATAATGCGTTTCAACGAGCACGGCGAGACGTACGAAACATCACCCGCGCTATGCTTCGTCGTAATTAATACGTTGCAAGAAAATATGCTTTTACTTCACTTGCGTCAGATGAAATGAATTATCACCGACAATTATTATCGAGTGAAATACGACAGGATGGGTCAGACGCGAGGTGAGGTGCGTGACAGCCGACAATTATTCCCTAATGCGCGCCTTCTAAGCGTTCGACCGAAAGAGACGCGGGTAGAGAGAGAGAAAGGCGGTAATTATTATCTCCGGTTTTCAATCGGGGATTATTCGGCGAAAGACATTCTTCGCGGGCCATCGTGACGACTCGAAAGTTGGGAATTACGCGTGAACGACTCTCTTTCGGTCTATAATAAGATCAGTAATAATAGGACCGATCGAGCGACAGACGACGAATTTCCGACAAGGGCGACGTGATTAATTATTATCCAACGTCCGCGCACGGATTAATTAGTGGATTCGTCGAGCGACGGCTCGTCGGATGCCAAGAAGATGTCGACGACGACAAGTGGCTCAAGTCACGTACTCGGGATGTTATTAATTGATCACAGACAGGTACTAATCGCGCCTTTATCGCGCCGGAAAACGAGACGGGCGCACGCGTTTCAAAGTCAAGTTTACTAATTTACAAATCCTTTCCATCCGCGAGATGTTAAACTAAATGATTCAAATGAAAGATAAATTATGTGATTATAACAAACTAAATTATTTCTTATAAAGTTCTGAATAATATTATATTATAATATTATAATATTATTCTATTATATTTATTTTGTTTTTTGTGGTATATTTTATCTTGTTTTCCGATACTAGTTATTTACTATCATAGTAGCTGTCATAGTACTATCATGTTAGAGTTATGCCGTTAATAAATAAATAAATGATTCAGATGCTGCGCTCTTCTGTCCAAATGTAATTTCTTTTTTCAAATTTAATTTTTACGTACAGTTAAATGCAAAATATACTGGAAATATTTTAGATAAATTCAAAACTTGTCTGATAGTCATGTTTCTTTATTCTGAATATTATGTTGAGCAATTGAAAGTTTTTGAAGAACACGAAAAACGAACAAACGCTGCTTGCCAATGCGTATGAACTACCTCAATCGAGCATACGTAATTGTCATGACAGCGAGTTTGTATCCTTGTCCAACAAGCGCTTCCGATCGATCGTGTCTTCAAAGAAGAAAAAGTCTTTTGATCGCTATCTTCGACGAGATACACATCGATGCGATCTCGATCGGATTGATTGAGACGCGGATAAGAAAGCGTCCATGTTGGAGACATCGCGAGTAATATTCACCGACTCAGGAGGAGTACCGCGATAACGTCAGCGAAATTATAAAGTAACGAAGAGGTTCCATTCGACGTGTATAATGGCGGCGGCTTGGCTTTCGCGCCGATCCTTCGTAACGGCGACGCGTATAGCCGCCGTGTAACGCCGCTCTTAAAGATAATGAGCGGTGTGATTGATCGTAAAGGTAATGACCATCGAAGCTCACACACATACACACTCGGCGGCTCGCGCGCGAAAAAAAGACAAGCTTGCTTCGTCGATTTCGAAAACTCTGCGGGAGGCGACGCGTTGCTCCGTTTCATCGATGGCGCCGTGCTGTCCGTGCAGATTACGTACCGTGCGATAACATTTTTACGCGTGTTTCTCATCTCAGTAGAAAGGAAGAGACACAAAGATAAAAAAAAAACAAGAAAAGGAGTAAGTCCAAGTCACTACCTCACTTGGAAAATCTTGACACTCGACGAAATAATTCGTGAACGTTGTGTCATTTACAAAAAAGCGGGTATTTATATAATACAAATATTTTGTAGAACTTGGAGTATCAGGAATATTGAGCACACTATAAAGGTTTTGGCAAAAAAATCTTAGTTAAAAGGATATGTATACTAATTATAAAGATTAAACTTAAAATTAAAGCGATTACGAAATCCTAAGTGACTATAATGAGCCACGAAGGTAGAAAGGCTCGCGTACGACAGACGAGCTTCTTCAGTCGATTAGATGTAAAAACTGCGCGGCTCTTTTGAAGATCACGAGCACTCAGGTTAAGAGACGTTATTTATCACCGAGTGAATTATTAAATACCGCGCGCGGTTACGCAAACCACTCTTTTCATCTCAGGCGTCTAGAGAGGGGCTCAAGATCGATAGGAACACTAATCCGAACTAATGCACTCCATCTCTACTTCCTCCGCTTTAATGTTACTAATTCACTCTTTTTTTTTCAACCTTGAAGATAAAACAAAAAATATGAGAATAAGAAAAGTAGTTCTTGCGCGTAAAGTTCGCAGATCTCTCATTATCATTAAACGCATCGCTTTCGCACCAGGAAATTAAATCCCACTGCAAATAAAAATGTGAAAACGTTCGCATAAAATCACTTAGGTCATCTGATAAATAATTAAAATTTTGATTAAATGCAATCAAAATTTTCATACACATTGCCAATGCAATAGCGATTAAAAAGATGTTTAATAATTTGATATAAAACATGATTATGTATCAAATACATACATATAGCAAACAAATATCTATTGTTCTTCAAATTATTATTTAATTTCAATAAAGTGCGTAATAATGTTTCGATATTGAAATTGAATAGTATTGAAATTTAAACTAAGAAGTATTGAAATTGCTCAAATATATTGATTGCTCGTGTTCCTACAACATACAACAAAATATCCTACACTTTTCAATCAGTCAGCAGTCGTTAATATAATGTACATCCGGGCAAACTACCATTTTCTTGAATCCGCAACTAGAAAGAAAGTATTCTTCCGCGAAAAGGCAAAAGCTCTTTCCCAGTCCCGGAATCGGTCCGGTAGCCAAGGGTTGCACCGGAACGCGCAAGGGAAGATAAGTAAAAGGCAGCGCCCGCAGACTATAACGTAGGTGATTTCAACAGAATTCATGGTTGCTTGATTACGAGTAATAAACCGAGCGTTAAGACAAGATTTATGAGCATCTCCGAGCATCTCCTATAGTCCCTGATCGCCACCCTGGGGCTCCGGTTTCGTTGCCGTTTCTTTCGACGCTCGTGATCCAGGCCTCACCCTCTCTCGTCTGTCGATAGCTTCGAGAGCAAGCAAATCGAAAGCGAACAAATTCAAAAGAAAATAAAAAATTTGAACTAATTGTACGTCTGTAATTGACGACTTATTAATAATTCATTTTTGACAAAATATCTGTTCTTTTATAGAAGAAATAAATATTACTAATAAAAGAGACATATATTACTATTAAATTTGATAATAAAATGATAGATTTAATATTGTTTTTGTAAAAGACTATCAATTATATATAATAATAAAAGATTTATTAATATTTTAATAACAACTTTTTAATATTTTTGGTGAAAATTAATTTATTTTACTATCTTACACGATACGTTATTGGTTTTAATTCTAGATGACAAACAATATAAAAAAGGCGTCGTTGTAGCGATAGCGATTATTCTTTCAGACGCCTAAGCTTCGTTGCGATATTCTCGACACGCTATATGTTACCGAAGTCGGAAGGCATACTGTTCTGTGTCTGCCTCTCGTTCTACCTCGTTAGTAATGAGAAGATCGATAAATTATCCAACCACATCGTAAAAAAACTCGGTCCCCATGACAATTTCGGCCGTAACCGGCGGTTTTTTTCTGACTGCGAAAATTAATTCTCTTGCATTATTTTTGCATTGTTTATGTAAATGACTTAACATACATAATTTTCTGTCCAAGACTATTATAATTTGTTTCGTTATAATTTGTCAAAAAAAATTCACTTGAATCAAATATTTTTAAGTGTCTCTCAGAATAGCGCGAGGCGGTAAGTTTGCTGGGTGGTCGAAAATTCGATGAGTGAAGCGGGTGAAAACGCGGTTTCGCCTCAGGTATACATGCATAAATTATTGATTAATTGAGAAATAAATGTTTAGTTGGCGGCGCACACGTGATTTTCCAGACGATCGCGTGCACGTTTACGCGTCGGGGAGGGAAGAAGATTCGGAGAGCAAACGTGAGGAGAATTTTTAGGCGATCAATTACCACGAGGAAGTTCGTTCCCTTGGGTGGTCGTGAAATCACCGCTGATAAACGGCTGCGTCTTTTACAGTGTACGAAGTTTGCGCCTCTAGGGACGGATATGTATGAAAGTTATCCAAATTTGTTTTTTTTTTTCAAGATTTCCGAGACTTAAATCCCTAATTACTATATCAAAAGTTACCGAGTTAAAATTTTAATCACATATTCTGCAAAGCAAAACAAAATTGTAAGCTTTTATTTGTTCAAAAATAATCTTGTTTGAAAAAAACAACACTCTTCTTTTTCTATATGTGTCTTTTCTCCCTTCCTGGATCAAATTTAGCGAAGATTTTTCGTCTAAACTCATTACTGACGATTATACGTTATTTTTCTTCCCGACCGGGTAGCATATATCTCACGGTCGGCTTGGTCAAGTTATTATTCTCTGTTCGCGTGGCTCTTGAAATCTCACGAAACCCGTATCCAAAGCGGAGGCGTGAACCTCGGAACTTCCATTCCTGCGTACAAGAACGCGTATACGCCCGTTTGCCTTAAACTTCAACGTTAAAGGGATTTATTTCCCGGGAATATTATCAGAACGTCTTGGAGGATTTTGTCGTAAACTGTGCTGAATTTTAACCGTCGAGCTTATCAAACCTCGACGTTACATATTTTTTTATATTGCAAATATATTTATCGACAATTTTATGGGGCAATAAGATAAATTCTGGTTTCTCCGTTGCTTTCATATCATATATTCTCCTGTTGTATGTACAGAACCGATTGTGCGCTATGACGAAAAGCTACAACATAGACGCTATTTGGTGGAAAGTATGTATTTGGAAAATAAAATAAAAAAATCGTGAAAGAAGGGCGATGTAAAACTTCGTTGTTGCGTAGACCGTCATAAAATTCAGGTGTTACAAAACCTGGCGCGCAGCATGTATTACCTCTTGCGTGAAATTATAGCCTCCTTTAAATAAAATAAAAAGCGCGACCATCGAACAACGATTGCTGTTTGAAACGCACGATGCGTGTTTCGAAAGAAGCTGAATTGCAAATTCACACCTACTAGCTGTAGCGGGGAAAAAAAACGAGAGTCTAAAAAGAAGTAAACGCCGATGGTAATCTCGTCTCGCATTACGCTGTAAGACAGCGATTGTTTTGTGAGCGCGCAAATCACTATCCTTCTGAGAGGTCGACGACGAGACAGCGATCGCCTCCACTTTGGAACATCGTGCTCTTTGAAAGCAAGCCTCGCATAAAGAGATTCTTCTCTCGCGCATTGGGCGTTTCACGAAGAGAAAATATTCTCGGGTTTATCACTGTAAATGTTTTTCATACGAACAATACTAACATATTGCATTATTTTCGAATATTTCGATGGTATAATTAATGTTTAACATCATCAAGCATTAGTAATTTATAATTTGCATTAAAAACATTGTTTAAATAAAAGTTTAGAGGCGGGGGATATTGTTTTTCTCTAAATAAAAACAAATTATCTCATTTTTCTCGAAAAAAAAACCAGACAAGAGGTCTCATATGAGATGTACAACACATCAGCTCCGTAATTGCGTTCGATTATCTCGTGTAACGCCTTAAGAATTTCTCAATATCTTCAATATCGTACGGATTAAAACCTTCGCAGTGAATTAAGAGCGCGGATCCCTCTTTAGTTCCGTCGATCCGTGATAAATTGGATAACATGGCGCGCGTTGTGTAGCGCGAGATCTCGCGCTCGTCTTCTTTGGACGGCGCGCGCGAGGGATGCACGCGCGTTCGTGTATATTGCGCAACACTGGCGCCAGGCCGCAATGCCGCGGGGCCCGAGAATGACTCACCGAGACGAACAACACCGGCCGCGAAGAAACGTGGCCCACGAGAGAGGTTGACCCACCTATCGCGCAACCGAGGACCCGTCCAAGGTGCCTTGGAGAGGCACAGTTCGTGAGAGTGACTTTTTCATATCTCTCAGGACAACTCGCTCGCCAGTTGACCCATTTTCTTACGACAATCGACAATACCTAACGCGACACGAAACTATTTGCGACTTGTCCGTTGATACGCTAAATTAATCTTAGACAAGAAGAGAAGAGACACGAAATAAAAAATGTGTCGACGATCGTTTTAGTTTCGCAACATTACAGTCTTGCTATAAATAATCAAATACGTAATGTAAAAATATGGTAAGACACTGGTCAACGCGTGAGTTTGTATCGATTGCACGTGTCGCTTTCACAAGAGCATACAGAAGCGTCGCAGTTTTTAGCGAGAGCTTGCGAGATTTCTCCACCTTGGTGGAGGATTAATCGCGTCGTATGTTATACAGTGGTGAAGCGTACGCGTTGTATTTTCTCTTAACAAGAGGATGTAAAATACTCGAACAGTGCGGATGCGACGCGTCAACGAGATTTCACATAAAATCCGCCTACGAGTTCCCGCGAGAAACGTGAGTAATTGCGAGGTGAATTTTGCGAAATTTGTCGCCCGCTTCGCACGGTCGCCGTCAGACTGTCGCCGATGCAAGTTTTGGGGAAAGTCCGCGCGCGTGTTAACCTTCGCGTGCGAACGTATCGCTACACGACAAGATTCTTGACCTGAGACACTTGCGGCCGCGGAGATATTTCACGTCGATATAGCGCGTGTGCACGCGCGTTAAGTAATTACAGAAACCCGCTCGAAGGCAGCAATAATCCAGCACGTGCATTCTCGATGCAGTTGTCCCATCTATTATTCAAATTGAATTTCGCAAAAGCTTCTTCGCGAGACCGATCGCGATTCTTCACTTAAATAACGTCAGATAATTAATGCTCATTTTTCTAAATTTTGACAATTTAAAAAAAAGAAAACTTGTTTACAGTACACGCAACAAGTATGAACACGAATCAATTTGCGGTAATATTAAAAATAAGACATAAAATCTTTTTCGCATTTATATCACGGAATATTAATTGTAGTTTAATGGTGTTTGTTACTTACAAAATAAAAATAAAATTTTATGTCTCAGTATTTCACTCACGTTTGCTAAATTTTATAATTATGAAATATTCATCGAAAACGTTGGAAATTAACGTAAAAATGTTCGTAAAAAAACATAAACGAGAAATAATCCGAGATAAAAATGACAGATAAAAGTGTCCGATGAAAAAAAGGAAAAGCAGGAGATCAGATCGAAGCGCACAGAAGCCAAAATGCTGACGAAGGGTTTTATTGCATCGGGAACGCGATATAAAAGTCCGGGTTACAAGCGTGCACTCGCAAAGCCGCCCACCGAAGCCGGTCACCTCCGCTCGCCGCCTTGTATCCACCGATTTGCTCTTGCTTTTGCTCTCGCACGATTCGCAACCAAATAAACTCGCCGCTTTGTTTTCTTTCTTTTTTAATCCAAGTGAGGCATGTTCGAGACATCACGAAGTAGCTGACCTAAATGATCACTGCGACGGTCGTTGGAAATGCGCTTTTGTCGCCGATTTACGCACGATAGTAGCTACATTGCTACATGATCTTTGAAGAGACCTTTTCTCTCTTCTTTCTGTTTAAATCTTTTATGCGCGCTCACAAAGTTACGTTGCCTGCAGGAGAAGATAAATCGGACGAAATTACAATGACACGCGTTTTTTACGACAATGTAAGTCTACGAGTAAATTAAATTATGAGTTTGTTGTGAATGAATAAAATAAATTTGAGACTATACGTTTTTTGCGCAAAGAACGTGAAACATGTACGAGCAAAGGTGGAGAGATATAAGACGGAGGTTTGATTGTCGGATAGTGCCTCGCGGCGATAGATTAAGTGGGCGAGGTGGTATTAATCATGGTTTTCTTGCTCTCGCGTGGAAGGGAAGATTATTACGGCATAAGGGCGATCCGCTAGTTCGTGGCGTCCATCGGCCAATAGCATCGCTATCGATCATCCTACACATCCGCGGTGCCGTTGTCGTGTATGACTAATTGCCGCCGCAACGACTGCGCGCGTTGCATTTGCCAATTGTAATTAACCGTCGCCCTAAGAGAAAGAGAGAAAGATCCCTTCGGAAATTCTCGGTACCTCCTTCGGGCGACAGTTCGAAGATCGAGTGTCGGCGATACAATAAAATTCCAGATGTGTATTAAAAGCTGTTTTACATCATTTAAAATTTGTCTTTTTAACTATTAGAGGAATGTATATTTTATCATTCGACCTTTAATTAAAAAGAAATCACTTTTCGAATTTTCGATAAATATGATTTTTTATCCATTTCTTTACGCGCGCGAGTATCTAAAAATAGAATTTAAATAAAAACAGATTGCGCGAGTGAAAACGTTTTATATTCTGTTCTCGGGGATATGCGCGCGTCAATATGGGAAGTTCTGAAAGCGATGGACACGGAAAATTATAAAAATCGATAATTGCCAGGGCCGAGATCGCGGCGAGCAGCCACAATGATCGTTGCCCGTTGTTGGGTAGGCGGGCAAAAACTAACAAACGAGTTCTCTCCATGGTACTCGATCGCCGTCTCCTCTTCTCTTCAGCTGTTTTCTTCTCGGGAATCCGCGCGAGCTTCATACTGGCAGAGTCCAACGAGACGATTCGTAAGCGATCCTCGTACTGGCCGTTCGTCGCCGACGGGGCAAATCGACTCGAAAATGCGCTCTGCAGAAGAGCGATCGACGTACCTTCCAGACAAGTTTGCTATTTTTTCTTCCCGCTATCAAAAATACATATGAACAAAGTACATGCCAAGCAATTTCATTTCAAGTTCCTTCGAGGTTGTACATTTTTGAGAGCTTCCGAGAGCGCAAACGATTTCCCAATGACAAATCTTGACGATCGTGTTGATTGATTATTCGTATCTCATTAACAAAAATATATAATTCATCTTATTAGTAGTTTAGAAACATTTATATCTAGCTGTTCACATTTTTATTTTTTTGAGGCTGAGCAAATTAATGATAGGAAGGAAATGCGTCACAAAAACAAAGATGTCTCCAACTAAAAAAAACCCAACGATAATTTGATTGTGCAAATATATATAGTATTCGCAAAATCTAGAACTTTTTCTACATCATTTTTTTTCTACACCTACATTTCACATTTGTCGTCGTTATGCGTCGTGAGCAATGAAAAATACGTTTGCTGTCGGTGTGATCATCCGTGTATAAACTCGTTTTGCCCGATCTCTTCCCGCCGCTATCGTGTCTTCCGGGATTCCATCTTTCCAAGAGACGAAGAGCAAAGACGGTGGTACATGGTCGAAAAGAATTTGCCACGGTGGCCAATGTCCGTGGAATGTGTGCCAACCAGAGGTAGTACATCGTGCGTTTTGCGCGACAAAACAAAATGATGATTGATATGTTTTGCGTACTCTTTCACGAACTCATCGTGTTTTTAAGCCGGGATGTACGAAAGAATTTAAACGCGCTAAACATTTAGCGAGACTTCTAATACACACGAGATATGCAATCGTTGCAATTTTATTGCACGTGATCACAAATTTTAATGATTCAAATAAATAAATTTAAGATAAAACTGCAATATCAGCAAATTGAGGAATGTCATTGTCATGCAAAATCAGCAACATATGTTATACGTAGTACAGATTGTACGTGTTCTAATTTAAAACTTACGAATGTATTAGAATTCATATGTACAAAATATATAAAACAAAATATATTCATATATATTAAAACTTTACTCTATGTACTGTCATATATGATTAGAACAGTTTTTCAATTTCCAAAATTACACGCGAGTTAAGCTGGTTTTACACTGACACCTAATTTATAATAAGAATTAATATATTTCAAAGAGAGACAGTCAATGCGGCCCTTCAACTTGTCATCACTCAAAGGGATCCATCAAAAGCTCGATACTACACGAGCAATTCAAGAGGTAGTAAAGCATCCCGTTACGCGAAACGTCGACGTCGATAGTCGATGTACGAGCCCGCAAGCAGCGACATAACGAACGTAAGATAAAACACGCAAAGACTTCTACCTGAAACATGATAGCGTGTTTTGAACGAACGTGCAGGCTCCACTATTCGGACTCTCGAACGAGTCGCGAGTTTAGGAATCGATTGTAAGTAAAACCCGATTGCAAAAGAGAACCCCCGTTGTCATTCGTCCTCGTCATCGTTTGTCGTTATACAAGTAGCGTCCCAAAGAAAAAGAGGAAACATCCCTCGGGCGCGGCAGCGCTTCGGAATTTACGATCTCAGGGAGAGACCACGAGAGAGGATCGACGACCGATACGTCGAGATCCTTTCTAACGGGTGTCGTACACAAAAGTGACTTACAAACTGACACGACAACTGATAAAGAACGCTACTGCTACTGAAAGCGCAGCTCTCTTTCTTTCTTTTACCGCGGGTATGATCGAGTTGAGAATCTGAGTAACGACATCGTGCACCGCGGTCGGAACGAGAAAGAGCATCTCTCCTGAGGAATGGTCTATTTCCTGCGCTCGATTGCTTTATGTTTTATGGGAATTGCTCCGGTTCCCGATGCGAGAACTACGGGACGCCGAGCGGAGCAAAGAAAAGACGTTGCAAACGCTCGGCCGTAAAAACCGATCGCACGACGCGCGCTAAAGCGCAATGTGTATGTTAAAGTGCAACGGGTTCAAGGCCGCGAAGAAGTTGCACGTCGCAAATATATTCACTCGGATTAACGCGCCACTCCTCGTCACGCCCTGCGTTTATTCCGTCTCTCGCATAAGACGGAATAAACAGCCGTTCCGTCAAACATAACGGAGAGTATTGTAATTCGTTTATTGGTCAAGACACTTCCATCCCGATAAGACCGAAAGAAACGCCCGCGCGAATATGAGCGTCAATTGTCGCGTCCGATAAGATGAACGGTCGAGATGTGTGTCAGATTGTAACGTGAATTTAGTCAAATAAAAAACAAATTTTGTACATGAGTACATTCGCGTCGGTAGAAGTTCGGCAGGGAAGTAGGAGATAGGACTTGATATAAATCATGATCGCGGTAGCGCGATCTGTGTCATCGCAAATACGCAATTAAGCGCACATTACACCTCGTCGAAGATTCATCGATTCGATAACGCGTTGTGTAATATCGCCGTCGGCCGTGTGTTCTCGCATCGCGCGAGGAGGTACTTTAAAATAAGATCTCTCCGCGGCTACTACATATATTCGCAGGAGAAAGTTGAAAAAGTTGATCGGCTCGTAAAACAAACAAGTTCTGTCTATCTAAAATTATATTTGCATCGTATAATGCGAGGAAATATAAATAAACAGTTTTTTCTTTACTTTTTATACAAAATTGCCAATATGTACCAAATATGTTTGTACTTTCTAAAATCCACTTAAATTATTTTATACGTAATAATGTAGATATAAGCAGAAAATATACACAATTGATATGTTATTGACACTATACCGAAGTCTAATCAATATGTTAGCGATCGCAAGGTCGATTGTTTTAGCATATCTATAACTCAACTTAAAAATATTTTATTATCTACAATTATATAATTTGTTGTATTTTTTCTGAGTTTTATATTTATATTTTTCTATTACATTTAGAACGCAAATATATACACAAATGCACGCTATGCGCGCATTATCGATGTTGTGACATATATATACAAGTTTTCTAAATTACTTTCACAACTGCGAAACAAACAAATATAAACACATAATCCCAAACTATCAAAGTTGCGATACAAATAGCCGAAAACAATCATCGTCGTAAAATAGCGACATACAATAAATGTTTATTTGGACGAAGCGGTTTTAAAACAATTGCGTCAAATAACAACAGTAAAGAGTCAGAGGAATAACTGTGAGAACATGTCACAATTAACATTATTGGTTTGGGAACTCTTGAAGAGACAGAAGAAGAAGAGAGAGCACTTGTATCGGTACGAGGAACGAATCATCGAGATAGTACGGACGATTCTTGGTAGAGAGAGACGTGCCTTGAGAGACAACTAACCGGCAGAATGCTATGCCGTCTGGACCAGCTCTTCTCGTCGATAACGCTTTGCGCTCCTTCGCACACCGTCCTTCTCTCGTTATCGCGCACGAGGAGAACTCGGCAGACAGTTCTGCTTCATGCTTTGCTGTCAGAAAAAAAGATGATCCTCTTCGTTTGCAGATAGCAAATCACGGAATAGCGTCGTCACTCAGGTATCGCCACTCCGGCGGTCACCAACACCGTCGAAATTCAACGTGACGATGTGGCGGAATGTCACTCGATTCAATTTCCCAGCAAGACCGTTGACATGACGCGCCATGAAACGCGATATATTTCTTACGCGCGCGTGAAACAAAAGTGTCATCTTTATTAAAAACAACAACGTATTGTGTATAGAAACGCATATAGTTATCGATTACATATCCCTCTCTAATAAAAGAGAAAACATAAAATAAATACATCTGTCTCAAACGATTAATGATTCACGAGACCGAGTCCTCACGTGTTTAACAAACACGTAACAAAAAGCTCGTATCAAAAAATTATTTTTTTTAATAAGAGTCAAAATTTCTTTATAAGCAGATACTATCAATCCGCTGCAACATTGACACGTTTACGAGACCGAATCTTCTTTGTTGTTCAAGAAACCTATCAACTGTATAACAATAGTGTTCAATAAATACATAAAATTAAATTAACGTGTGGACTCAAAAAACCTCTTTGACACGCAACAGACTGCATTCGCGAAGTCGATTAGTATAAGTGTCATTACGCCCCGCACAATTGTTACGTGTCATAAGCGTAAAAAGATATAATACTCGTATATATATAAGACATCAATGGAATTATTATAATAATCATTTGCTTACAATTAAAAGAAATTAAATAAATGTGCCAGATTAAGCGGTTAATAAATTTATTATAAATTCTGTATCAACGTTTTCGCTTTACTTCCACAGCGAGAACGGTCAGATCTAATTAAGTAAGCTACTTGCAGAAAAATAAGATAGAGATGAATTCAGGCGTCAACGGCGAAGGTTGTTCACTCGTCTTTTCCTTTCTTTTTTCTAACGCTGCGCGCAAGTCGGTGACGCCGTCGGCGAATGATGGCAAGTCGTGAAGAGACACTGTCTTTGTGCCGTTCTAGCACAATTATCATCCATTTACCGGCCATCAGGTAGTTAGAAGCGATTACGGCTATCATAATATGGTTTCGTCAGCGAGGAGCAAACGAGGGTGACAGACAGTCCATGTGTACCGTAATGGCGTCGCGCGGAGACCATCAAACGATTAGTGGATTCACCTGTCATCGTAGATTCTAACCGCTCCCAGTAACGCAGGCCCATTATCATCGCATCAAGACGCCCTAATGCTGCGTATCCGTTTTCAGACTGCCGTTGATTGCTCCTCCACGCCGATTTTCTCTTGCTCTCTCGAATCTCGCGCGGACTTTACGAAATCGATCTCCAATCTAGGATGTACTTTCGTCACAGTACTGCAAGTGTCAAACATCGGAGATGATGCTTGGTGTACGTTGTAACAAAAGAAGCGTACTTGACAAAAACAAAGTCTTTTCGTTACAATCCTTTCCAGAACAATCGTGAAAGTAATTTTTTCTTTCAATCGATATTTAAAATAAGAACCAAAAAAACTAAAGATTCTTTATTAATTGTTAAAAAAATAAAGTTTTAAATAGCGGACTTTGTAGTATTAGACAAATAAATAACTTAGGTTATAATTTATATAAACTAGTTAAAAAATTTTCTCTTCTATATAAAATAAAAGCAAAAGAGAAAGAATTTTCTCATTTCATATTGTCGGTTATGTCAGTTATCTATCATCATCGTCAACGTGTCGAGAACGTCATTGATGAGTAATCTGAGATCGGTAGCGTAGTTTGAGATGAGAAGTCACACTACTCGTAGTTCCCGCGGAAATTCCCGCGAATATCGTTAGTTTTGACAAGATACGTTTATCGCGCGCTGTGACTTGATGAGAATATTTACTGCGCCGACTGATCTGCCAGCTGATAGTGCTTGCTTATTTTTACCCGGCTTCTTGCTGGCGCGACGATGCGATGGCGAGACGCGCGGAGAAACTGCTACCGCATACGATCGGTCTACGCTCGTGTTCGCATGCGAACTTGCTACCAGAGGAAATCGAAGACAGGAGAGGTTTTGCGCGGACGACTTCTCGAGAGAAGACTTCTCTTCTCGGTGTTTTCTCTTCTTCTCTCGTTCGTCGGTGCGTCTGTCCGTTCGTTCCCTCGCTCGTCGTCTTTTCTTCTTTCTCCGTCCGTGGCCAATAAATGCCGATCCGCTGATGCGCGCCGATCCGGCTGGTTTGACGAGGCCTGATGGATACTTCTGGAATCTCGGGACTCCACTTGGGCGCGCAACAAGCAAAATCGTGGTTTAAATCGGCAACGCGAGCGCGCAGTTAGATATTCCCGGCAAGAAGACCGGAGTCTTCGATACAAACATCGCCGCTCTATTGTATTGGAGTCACCTAACCATTGCGATATAGCTGGAAATACCGGCCCGGGGCTCCGATAGCACTCCGCGATCAGCCGGAACCGGGATTCTTGTCAGGACTGGTTCCTCAACGCGGAGAATGTCGCTGGTCACTGCAGTCGGCGACACTCCGCCGCAAGTTGGATGTATTTAACGCATACCGAGAATAATCGGGAACAATTTGTTTAGCTGCATTTAATCTCCTTGAGTTTGGATTGACGTCAATTTGCCATAAATCGATACAGTGACCACATATATATGTTAGCATGTTTCTATGTAGCGTGATAAAGTAACCAAAAATATTTTCAAAAGACTGAATATATTTTTGAATTTATTTTTTAATATACACATTCTCTCTCTCTTTCTTTATAATCTATTTATCTTTCTTGACTTGTGTTCGTGTGTGTGTGTGCATCTTAACATATTATAAAACCTACAAAAAAATATATATATTCTCGCGAAAAGCGTCCGGTTTCTCAGGCATTTTATCGCAAAGTTATCACGAGAGAAAAAAATCGACCTGAATGACGAAAAAAAGAAAGAATACGAAAAGAGAAGAAGAGGTGAACGCAAAGCTAAGCGATAGCCGTTAACCTTCCCGTTTCCGGGAACTCGGAATGTACACTCTCAAAGTGTACCTATGATCGGACTTAAACTTTGCAGCAAGTGTCTCCTACTATAGTTGCCGCGACGCAGCACCAATGTGAATCCAAACGACTGAGCAATTCTAACCCCTCCCGTACATGTTCCCGATGTGAAAAAGGAGGGTCAGCGGGTAGGAAGTACGATCTTCCGCGTTTCCAAGTCGCGTTATTATCGCTGATCACGTAGCTACTTAGAAGCGGCTCCTCTCTACTATCCGTTCTTTTATACGTACGTAGGTATCTTCTCTACGTAGCAAGGTAGCCTGGTAAGCGAGTCAGCCTGGTTTTACTCGTTCCTCGCTGTCTCGTTCTCTCTCTCTTTCTCTATCCCGCTTTGCCTTCATCATCTCTGCCATCTTCTTCTTCTTCTGTTTCTCACCCTCTCTACACCCGCGGCATCTTCGTGGGTATTTGTGCCTCGAACGCAGACGAGTGGGTTCCAGCTTGGCCAGACAGCGCTGCGTCTCCGCGAGCTTCCAGGAATCGCGCGAGTGCTCGCTCACTATATCGCGAGGAGAAAGGATGTGCGACGAGAAGTGAGGAGGTAGGAAAACGGCTTTTCCCCCTTGTATGTGCGCGCGCGCGAAATGCACCCGGATGACTAGACGGTGGGAACTGTTCCCGGGTGCGACGGTGAACCGGCACGTCGTCGCATCAGCAGGTCTTGTTTTGACGCCGCGCGAGCCGCGCTGCACTGCGTCGCACCGATCGAGAAGTGCATCGACCTCTAAGGTCGTTGCGCTATCCTCGACCTACGGTCACCGCGCGGCGAGGGCGAGGGAAATGCTTTTTCCTGCCCTCCGTTCGAGATGAGGTAACGCATCACACCTGGGCGCTGAGAAAGCGCGATTAAACGACTTGAATGCGTTCGAAGCTGACTATCTTGTGTATTTTATCAACAATCTGGCTGTATACTAACTTTCGCGCAAGCGGTTAACAATACAATTATTTTAAATTCTGAAATTATTATATCCTCTACACAGAGCGTCGACTTTTCTTGCTGGCTTCTCTTTGCAAGACGTAAACTGGACTAGATACAATAACCATCAAGCCGCGCTTATTGTCCTTCCTTCAGGGTAAAGGCGAAGCGATCTCCTATTGTTAAAGATGTACACGTGTACGTTCGGCAATACGCAGCCGCCTTCGCTCTCGCCGCTTAAGATCTATCGTTGGAATTTACGTATGTAGATTAACTTTCCTGCCGGAGCGGCTATTGTTTCCGAAGGAGATGAAGAAGAACGGGGACTCGACAGGACGTGTACACACGCGCTCGTTAAAAGATGAAAGTAGTCGAGATCCTTATGACGAAATACACGTGGAGCAATTCGCGATAGCTTCTGAAGCTATTACATCTCGAACTAAAATATTGACAATAAAAATCGTTCTTTGCATCAGCAAAATGTGAAATAGGATAAATTGATGTATTACAAATATTTACAATTTATAAAATGTATGAGTGCATTTATCTTGTTTAAATAGAAAGCAAATACGCGCAATATACGTACAACTTTCTAGTTGTTTTATCTCGTGTGATCTTTTGAGTCTGATCTTATTGCATCTTACTACATTTTTGTCGTTCAAATCATACAATATACTAAGAGAGGCGGGCGGGATCAGCGCGAATCGCAATCTGTGAAATCCGATGTGAAGGAACTCTCTTTCGGAACAGCTCCTTCAAGCATGCGGCGTGTTTCGTCCGTACGCGCGTGTGCGTGCGTGCCGGAGTTCGTGTCCGGGCTCGTAATAAAAAAATTGACGACATCGCCACCGCGCCGGCGACACGACGGCTCCTCGCCGACCAATAGCTATTGATCAGCGGCCTCTCTTGTGACCGAGCTCGACGGCTCTGGAAAGTGAGCTCGATCACGGCAATTCGAAGGGATCGACAAGGAGGCGCTTTATTCTGTGTGCGGACTTTCGAATTCGAATGGAGTACAAGGCGCGATTCATTAGTCCTTTTGACCGACGTATCCATCCAACATCTTCTTTAATGATATCGTCATCGCGAATTCGATAGCTTTCCCGAGTACCTACACAATCATTTAGCGAGATCGGTTACAAAACAGATATGCTTTCCTGTTTTTTAATAGCTATGACTAAATTTGTTGGGAATAAATAAACACTAACGAACTAATGTATCGCGATTTTGCGTGATGCGTTTTATACGGTTGACCTGTGTTCACAAGGATACGTAATTTATGCCGTGACGGACATTTCCATGTAGCCGGACGCGTTTTATTATGGGGAGAGTCGTAAGTCAGCGCAGGTGACGATAGACGTGCTCGAGTCGCTCGTACGTTATCCTTAATGTTGTTATACGTCATTTATCGGCGATAGCTGACTCGGTTACTGTCCGAGAAATCGCCCAGGTGGGTCCCGGTTGTTGTCGGACACGATGATTACATGAAGTGCAAGATAATGCTTTAATTTTCATATCGTTTCTTTTTTTTTACAACCGAGATCTTCGATGCAGTATCGTTACTTTTGCGTAAAATTATTTTTATAAAATACAGCAAAGTGCCTTATCGAACATTTTTCCTACACTTCTAGAACTGATACACAAAATTAAGAATAAAAATTCATCAACATCCAGTAAAGAATAGAAGTTTGAGTGATAGTAAAGCTAACAGGAGCATTATCGGTACAACGTAAGTAATAGTAATGCTACGTCGCACTGGAGCATATTCTGTATTCTATTTTATCTATTTTCTTTTTTTTTTTTTTGGTTAATGTGCGGTTTTTCGTTAGATTAAAGATGTTTTTCGGGTTTGAACCGCGTTAGTGAAGAACATTTTCACGAAACTTTGGTATAAAAATAATACTAACGCGGTTCAAATCCGAAAAACATCTTCAAATGTTGATACACACCGCGAAAGTATCAAATATCAGATTTCCGTTAGATTATTATTGATTATTGATGAATAAAAATGTCGATTTCTAAGTGCACTCGAGACAGAATCATAAAGTAAAGAGTTTCTTGTGATATAATTCAAAGAGGTGCTATCTCCAATCAGTTGGCAGGTTGTATGAGGCCATTGAAATCCAGGTAAGTAGAACAACGCAATATTTTTCATTGACAAAATTGCTAATTGTCTCGTTCGCGAAATGATTTCCGAAATATTATTAATTATTCTACTTGACCGTAAATAAAAACGCGATAAATCTTTTTGAAGTATTTTTATATAGTATAACGGCAAATGTATATTTGAACTTGTAATGTAGCGTGTACGGTATAAAGAATAGATACAAACGTCACACACGCGCGAAATGCGCGAGTCAGAAAGACACGAGCGTGAAAAAAGAACGACACGGGACACGAGAAGATGCGCGTATATGCGTGGGAACGCATTTCCATTAAATCAACTTGACTTCTTGCGCTACCGCGACGACAACGATCCTCAACGTCGGAAACGTCGAAGCCGGCCATAAAGCACGGCGGACGACGATTCTCGGTCAGGATGTCGCAGACTTTCTAAGGTCTCTCTCCTAAACAACTTGAGATTCTTGACTGTCACGTGTTTAGCAATGTGGTGACTGGGATGTTTTTTCAAATTCGAAACATACAATCTTGTGATCAATAAGATATTATTCAGTAATTATAAACTTTAATCATCTTTTTCTAATACTATTATCCTTCTCACACAATGTCAAGATTTCATTGTTGCCTCTTTTCCGCAATGGTGTAAATTAGTTTTTTCTTGCGATTTGATTCGTATAGTTTGAGCTACTATGTTGTGCACAGTTTTGACAATTCTTTGCAGAAATAGGAGAAAAGCACACAGAACAGTCGAAGTAATAATTTTCTCGGGACTAATCAGAAGACGAACATCGATAACTATTTCTTCAAGCGAAAAGGGTATCGCGACCTCATCGTCGAGGACGACACGTTTGCACGTAAGTTTAGCGCGAAGAACCTTCGATCTGGCACACGTCTCGATTCTCCGATCTTCATTGGCAGACCGGTCACAGCTGACCGATGACTAAGATAATCGTACCATCGATCGATTGTAATTCGTTCGTGTAAAATCCATCTGCGCGTGTGCCGCTAAACGCAGTAAATCAGCGGCGGGGTAAGAATCGCTTATAAATAACCAATTAGAGACACCTGCGCGTGTGCCTGCACGCCGATCTCGGAGTAACTAAGCTAGGATCGACCTTATCCCGTCGGAATGCAGATGCGCGATTCGCATCTTTGTTCTTGCGATCTCTTTGTATCGGCGTGTTTGCCGTGGCATTTAAGAACTGACGGATATTTTTTTACGTTGCAACACTGACTAGTTCTTTATCGCTACTTGTATAATAATATTTAAAAGTCATTTAAAATAAAATCCTAACACGATGATCTTCTTCAAAAATCGCTTTTGTTTACGTTACGACGGCGACGTTAAAACACAAAGAGAACACCGTTCGCGCGTGAAAAAATCGCGATCCCATTCTACGTGAAACACCGCGCGAGCGCAGGTTTCCCGATTTATGCGAAATTACGCGTCGTCCATTATAAAACGCACGAATATAAGCACAACCAGAGAAGAACTGATCCACGTTTCGCGGACGGCATTCAAATTCCGAGAACGAAGCGACAACGTGCACTGTTCCCTCGATGTTATATACGCGCCGAGCAACCAACCGAAATTTTTATCAGTAACTGCACGTACGCAAAAAAATAATAACAGAGAATTACAAAAAAATGTGTGATGCTGCAAGATGTCAGAATATAACGTTAGATAGATAGTAATGAAAGTTTTTAAATTTGTAACACTTTTAGAGATAATTAAAGAAAGAATTAAGAATTGTTTATAATTATATTTTCTCACTCAAATTTACAAAACCAATATTCTAAAAATATTTCACCTTACTGTGAGAGGCGTCGCTGTATTTCGCCTAATTGAATTAAGCACAGTTCATATTTTTCGCTTTAATCTTTACTTGTTCGCAACTGACTCGGGAGCAGCTTGTAACACCGATACAATTTGTCCAGAGCGCATTTTATTTATCGCGGTCGCGCGAAATGCTTCCGAGAATGCGCGAGGGCCTGACTCGATAAAAAAAAAAAAAAAAAAAAAAAAAAGAAAGAGAAAAAGATAGAACGCGCGCGCTCGCGAGGATAAAAGGCAGTCGCTTTAATTTACACCCTCCATGATTTATCCCGCGGGAACGTCGCTTCCGTCTCCGAATCTTCTTTGCTACTCCCGCGTACGGTTTCTTTTATTCGCCTTCTCTTTTACTTCCCTCCCTCCTCCAGCAACATCGTCTTTCTTTTTTTCCTCTTCTCACTCGCGTTGTACCTCACGAAGAGAGTTTTCGGGAGAGTCGCACTTTTTGATTTACGAGCGTCCGCTACATCGAGCACGGCTCGCTCGCATTCGAGCTGAGTCGAGAAGAAGGAAATGAAAAAGCGAGGCGAGGGTATAGAAGCGAGGTTCGTTCTGTCGTTTATTTCAAGTCACTTTCGACGATCGCCTCGTTACCCGCCTGAATTTACGACGTATCGAATATATCGCTTCGACGATATCTCGCGGTCGGTGTTATCGAGAGACGCTGAAGAAGATACTTTTGCGAGAGGAAGAGAGGCAAGAACGGGAATTAACGCTGCTCGTTGCTCCTTGTGGCAGGTTTGACAGTTCCGGTCGCGCAATATTGCGGGTTCGCGCACGAGAATACAAAGACCGACGAGAAACGATCACGGGAGAAATCAGTTGTGCAGGATGTTGCGTTGTTGCGATATCGGGAGCGGAGATGTATCGGGACGGAAGACGAGGCCGGAATAAAACGGAGCCACTAAGAAGAGCACAGAGCATGCAACTGTACCGAAAGTGCCACGCGAAGATTGACTTTATCTCGTCTCACAACGAGCCCTGGTCTCGGGGTTTTGATTGCCGATACAACCGGGAGTTCGTTGTTACGCACAGGCGGTTCCTTTAAATCCGACAGGAATTACCTGCGCGGGACACAATATGTCGGGATCCATTAAAATTCGGACGGTGCAAATTAAACTTTCGCTACGGGCCGATGTCTGACAGGAGGAATATATGCCCGATTGCGAATTGCCTTCACGTCTACTCACGGCCGCGATGTGACAGCAGAATGAGGAGAACGCATCCGCATAATTGAAGGCTCGAATAAAATTAATGAGACAGCCGAGCGCGAATTCATCATTCTCGCGGTATATATATTTGCGTTTTGCGCGATACGCAATCGCGCGCGGGACGAACGCAGAGACCTGACGGGATATTCGCATATATGGGATAATGACAATGGCGTACGCGCCGAATTCTTTGCAGGAAAGTGCAACAACCGTGTTTGCAACAGCGCGCGCGTTTATCGGCATTCTCGGCAAGATTGCTTGCATAAATGCGCGCACTTTCCACGCGAGATCGAAGCTGTGCTCATCATGCAAATTGTGTCATTAAAGTGTTACCTTATAACATAATAGATAGTGGTTTCCAGCCGTTTTCAGGTGTCTACTCTCTTTTCCATAAATGCTTACCTGCAACAGACAAGTTGTTTCAAGTAAAACGATAACATTACATAAATATTATACAAATGTTTTATTTAGTAATTTACAATATATAATATGTACGTTTGTTTTTTCAATTTCATTATTAAAGTTTGATTCGAGATTTTCTAGGAAACCAATTCATCGTTAACCACTCCTCACAAACATGCCAATAGCACAACGTTGAAAACGTCGTTGATATGAAAAGTTAGAAAATTAATGGTTGCAAAATCGCTTAACATATATCGAACAATAAAAAGTCAATCGCGATGTTCTCTATTTTTATGAAACATTGCGCAAACATGTGATTATACCGCGTGTAAGAAACGATAGATGCGCCGATATCAATTTGCGTTTCGTCCCGCCCGCGTAAAAGAAACTCGCGCGCGGCAGTCGCAAAAGAAATCGTTTCTCGGCCCATTCATTTTCTTTGACGAATGATTCCGAACAAGGGCGCGGTTACGAATTCAATTACGATTTGCAGAATTACCCGTGCAAATGAGAGAGGCCCAAGTGTCTTCTTTCGCGCGCACCTACAATTCAGATCGCGCGTGACGTCTGCATTCGCGCGCGTTTTTTTCCCGAAATTGCTTAATTAATTTTGCCTGAGATTTACGATCTCATCCGTTACGTTAAATTGCGCCGTATTAATATTCATGCAACTGACAAAATAAAACGAACGACGATAACATTAATAACAAGAACCGCGGCGAATATACCGCGGAGGTGGCAATGATTGTACACGAATTTAAATGCGATCGCGATCGCGTGATCGAACCTAATTAAAATAAATGCAGAGAAACCGCGCGTTGTTTGTTTATCGAATTCTCGATATTCCGTGTTGATTCCACGTAAAAGTTGGTTGTGGGACGCGAGAGTTACTTCGCGCAATGATTCGACGGAATTTATCTAACCAGTCGGTCAGAATCTCATTTCTAAAGCGAATTACCTTAACCGGTTATTTATATTTCGAGAATTTATCAGTAAGCGCGCTTGAGGAAGCCAATCAGAATTCTATTTCCTGGCTCGATATGGCAGTTTTATTCGATCTCGTTCTTCGTGATTTTATTTTATAAGGTATACGTTAGGAATTGATTAGCGTGATTTATATCAAGCTTTTTTATAAATAAAAAAAAACATATTTACATGATTGATTAGTAAATGGTACCTAATACGTAGTGACTACTTTATTATAAATTGAGAGACACTTAGAACTTAAAATCTCAATTTTACATTGTATATCATTAAATTAAATAATAATAATTAGAAATAATTTTTCATGTGTAAATTATACTTTACTTTAAAATTGAAGAGTATTTTAAATATAAATGTTCTCGCGCGTTGCCGCGAATTATACAACCGCTGTAATAAATAAATGCATCCCGATGTTCCTTGAAACATCTCGATTCCCGGCGAAATTATAGTGCGCTGTACCATTTCAAAGAGCTCGATTCGTCGGCCACGTGGCCGCGATTGCTAATGATTTAACGACCGCGTGGCACGCGATGGGCGTGGATTACGCCAGGGAATTCGAAAATTAAGATGTAACCCGACACGAATATACCTCTGTGTCTTCTATCTTTTAGCGGATCTTCCTTAATGAGAATCACGGTAACATCCGGATTGGTTTTGGGTTCAAATCCGCGAGGCTCCAATTTGCGCAATTAATAAATCTTGCAAATAATTGTCTCATGTTTTCACGTTAAAAAACTCTTTATATAACATAAATTAACATGCTACATTATAAAAATATATCAAAACATGAAATGTAAATATCAATACACACAATAATTTCCAGAAAAAAATAAGACTGCGAAGTAATACATATATATTCGATAAAAATGAGTAAAAATTACACGAGTCACGTTTACGAGAGCATGTTTGCAGAAATACTGTCGATCAGTCTCGAGCGTAAATCATAAGCGACATTAACGGCCGATAAAAGCTGAGAGGATTCTTTCCACGCGGTTAGATCGTATCTCTAGCGCGCGGATACCGACACGTAGTAGCCACTTGAACACGTATCCGCGATCGACGATGAAAAATCTCGGACGCTTAGATCTATCTGGCTTAATTTCGAAAGGTGTCCGTTACAGAAGCCGCTTTCAATCCAAGTCGGACGGATAGGAGAATATACCTCGCGTCACCTTGAAGCGATCGGCTGTAGGTTGGGTGTAGGCCGCGACGATATTCCCCACCGCTCGATCGATCGATTCTCCCTATTGGACGGATCCTTTCTCAGCCGCCTTATTCTTCTCGTCGCTCCGCGTCTTTCCGATTTCAGGCTTTTCTCGATTTTTATCTCACTTGCCGAGCGGACTTGTCGCACGATTCGCCTTATTCGCGACACGCACTTGAATGCATATGGATTATATTACCAGTCTATTTCACCTGCTCTATTCCAACGAATGTTTCTTTGAACGAGATTTATCGCGATTCGCGATAACAACAAATATCTAGCTAATCGTGGATATTTTGCCGATGAGATTGTTGTCGTTTTCTACGATCTGCACGCGTTCTTGCGGATGCACTTTCTCCCCTTTTGTCTCTTTCTGTTTCGCGAAATTCGAAAAAACGGCACTTAAACACTGCCGATTAAACGCATTGATCGCGTGGCACATCCCGCGAGAGATCACAACACTCGTTCGATTCTTCCGAAGCTGGGAAGGGCAGAGACTGTGTCTCTGCGACAACCCACACAACGAGTTCTGCCTCCGCGCCTACCTCCGCCGATAGACTGCCTCCGCAATTTGCGTATAACGGATGTCCGCGGTGTTGTAAACTAGAAATTATTATACGCAAGATTCTTCGCTCCCAAATACCAGTTATCTTTGAGTAATTTTTTTATTCGCATTTTGTATTTTTAAATCAAAACTGTCATGCGCGTCACACATTACGCAGTGAAATCGTAGCTTTTATTTCGATATTGTTCAATCGCCACTTTACTCGCAAAAAATTATAATCGTATAAATTACTTTTAACTGCCGTGACGCATAAAAGAAATTTAGATGAATATTATATTTTCAGTCCACCCGTTAGCAAAATTATTTCACGGCGCAAAGATATCTGTTTATAAGACGGCAAATTATGGCTACGCCGTCGACCGCGGAACGGACTCATGTACGCCGACGCATTCACCTGTATGACGTAGTTCCACCAGATCGGACAGGATCGGACGCGCGGACTACCACTGCCGCCGATTAGCGATCGTGGGCGACGAGATCGCGATATTCACGGAGGTGGAAAGGCGCCGTAGAAAAAAAATGACTTGAGAGCGATGTACATGAAGCGATTGATAAGTATCGAAAATGACACGCAAACGCGACAATTTAACACTTTTTCTCATTTTGGTTGATCAATCTGCTCAAGATAAAGAAAGAACACAATCTTAATCATCATTAAGCACAATTCGCACTGAAAAACAGCCTCTTTTTATACATACAACAAGTATGTATGTATAAAAAGAGGCTCTTTATACATATTTCTGTTTCTTAAAATTCATATTAATGTTAAACAGATTAATTTAAATATTTTATATTATTATTTAACATATTTCACCACAGCGCGTAATCTTTATCATTAATGAATCTGTAAAATTCGAGCGCGGGGCGGTATTGAAAGCGCGTGATTAATTTGCGACTTCTCTGCGGCGCAGCAGTGATTTATTCCGGAATTAAGATGCCGATGCGCGATAGCGTGGAAGTAGAGCGGTCGGCAAAAGGAAACGCATGTGTATTCACGCGTGTCCAGCACGCGTATCGAAAAGAGCGCCGCGTTGCAAGTTGTCGCGTTATCGACGAAAAAGTCAAAAGGACTCGCGCGAAGTCGTTCCGCGATTTATCTCGACCGGTCACAGTCGCCCAGTCGAGTACGGAGCACAGAATGTGAGACGGAGAGAAAGAGCAAAGACGAGGTTCGCACAGGTAAACACGTGTTAAGGTGGTGTATCCGACACCATAAAACTGGAGCACTTGATTTTACTGCCTGTCGCGACGTGTGCGCACGCACCTACACATGGACTTCTTTCGATAAAATAACTTTAGTTCGCAATGAACAAACGGACGAACTTCACCGCGAAGCGTATCCGCAAGTTGCAGAACGCGTGTAAAGCGACTTTTTTATTATCACGGCGACGTCGCATCTACCTTGCTTTAGTATCTTTTTTCTCTCTCTCTTTTTTGCCGCAATAAAAATCGCGATATTTACGACCCGCCCTAGAGAAAACGTTTCCCGTATGACTTTTATTTGCCAAAAAGGTTTCACGTATAACGGCACGTGACATTGTCGAGAACTTGTAGCTACACAAATGTCGGAACTAGATCGTTTCTTTTTGTAAAAGAATAAAAAAATTTATCTTTAATACGCTAATAATAGAACGACTTGTCCGAATTGCTCGTAACGTTTTTATTGTAACGCGCGCAACCTACGTGAAAGTTAGTCGTGTCGAGATATTAATCGAGGTATCAAACTTCATCACATCATAAGTTACTCTGGCAATCAACGCCGAGAATATTGTTTTTTAATTTCTTTGCCTTGACAAATAATCAATATGACGATTTCTATACGGAATCAAGTCTCACGTTTCGTTCTCACTCTCTTGCAGCTCGCAATCTTGTAAGAGTGCAACAGAACACAAAAGCGACTCACTGGTCGGCGGCTAATTCCAAGAAAGTTTTGTCATCGCACAGCACTTTCTTTTTTTCCAACTAATTTCCCAACCTCTTATATATATATATATACACTTGTATAGACTCTTTTACTTGAGAAATCTCTGCCAACCGTGAGATTCGACGTTCGCGCGCAAGTTGCCTTAATTTAATGTAACTGCGTGTCTGATGTAATCGTATGACAGCTAGCAACAAAAAAAATGCTAGGAGCATTTACTCGGCTATTTTATACTATATATATATCTAAGTAAATTTCTTTTCTTGTAATCATGTTAAAGTACATTTGATTTATAAAATGTTGTATATACAAAAAAAATAATCGCATTCGTGTATTAGTGTATTCTTATCAAAAAATACGTATCTAAATAGAAGTAATAAAATCAGTACTCTTATTTATTGCATTATTGATTACTAATAATAAATTTTAGTTACCATCTTTATAGAAAGAGAATAATTATTTACATTGTGTTAACAATGTGATATTGAAAATACACTCATTAAAGAGCTAACGCAACAAATCATTTACTTGTATATAGAAAATATCTATTTAATTCTGTACACATGTATTATCGTTCTATGAAATCACAGTTATGTTGACGTGATCCACGCGGACTTTTGTTGCGACAATCGACCGATTCGATGCACGTACAACCCTTCTGTTCCAATTTCCAGGTAAAAACGCGCAACCGAGTCTCGAGTCGAGACTCAGCACTTTCGTCGCACAGAATTAATCGCTGATTAAGGCAGGCAAGGTTAATCGTCAGATGATTCAGCCATGAGTAAGGCGTCCATTGGTACCGACGGCTTTGGCACACTCGCGAGAGAATAAGAAGCAGAACACGACGGCCGGTCGAAAAAGCGCAATTGCACGAAGACATAAATTAAAATACTTCTCCGTAATTTCAACTTTTTAACGAATTGCGGTTTCGACAGCAAAGTTTGATAAATATATTAAGGTTTCAGACATTATAACTCATACAAACACAGAACATAATTTCTGTGTGTGTGTATACAGTTTTCAATAAGTAAACCTGTACACACATTTTTCTTGAAATCTTTCTTTTTTTCATTTGTTACACTAAAAACTGAAATAGTTGTAGTTTTGCTAAATTCGAAATCAATAGCGTTTATCTTTTTGAAGAGCAGTTTCGAAAATATTCAGATGGTGCAACACTACGAGTCACTGTGATTACACAAGCGCAATCTTGGAGAGAAAGAGAGAGAGAGAGAGAGAGAGAGAAAGAGTATTTGCTCTAATTAAGCGCGCTCAATTGCGCGAGCAATCGCGCGCGATTTACGAAGCGGCATGAGTGTTGAAAATTCGCAAATTTTGCTTTAACGAAAGGTGCTTAATTTGGACCGGCCATTTCGCCACAGTAATAAAGTCAAGTAGACCGATAAAGGAGAGGCAAGGAAAGGGTGGGAGAAGGTAGGTGTCCGTTTGACTGTCCATTGTGGCCGTGCTCTGTAATAAAGGCGGCTTCCTCCTTTGCCCTGCCCCATTGTCTTTATCCTCTTCTCTTCCTCCCTTTTCTTTGCAACTCGTTATTCGACCGTGCTGCGCCGTTTCTGCATTTCTCTCTTTTCTGTGCCGATGCGTACAGAAAAGAGACAGTTTCTACGTCCCATGTAGGTCTCTTCGCAAAAAAACCGACACTGTTAAGAGTCATTTTGCTGTGGAATCGTTGTTCATAAAACGGGTCGAATCATCTCTTCTGACCGTAAAAACGGCATTTAGGATCGTAAGGCCGAAACTCAGCATTTAACCTTGCGGTTCCAATATTAATGTCTCGAAATCTTCGACAACGTTTTTTATTCAAAAAATGTGAAATTTTCGATATAAGATCTATTTTCGTTTATTTCTCACGAATTTTGTTTATGCTTACATTCGCCGGTTTTTTTTATGTTTTTGTTTTTGTTTTTTTTTAAATACCCCGTTGTTCAGAGAATCCGACTGTATTCGGCGGCAATACCGAACTTGTTGCAATTCTGGTTTCCGATACTGGATTCTGGACCGCCGTCGCCGCCGTCGCCACCGCCGCCAAACGAGTCCCGATTAAAATGGAAACAAATGAAGGTGGACGTAATGAGGTCCTGTAAGAGGGGAGGATGAGGAAGAACCCGTTCTTTAATTTATTCCCCCTTCCTCTCGTCGAGTTACGGTTCGCTTTCCTTATCTTTCTTTCTTTCTTCTCGGCAATCTTTCTTCTCTCTTTCGCTCACCTTCTCCTTCCACACACAGACACACGTTCTTCTTTTTCTTCTAATCCATAGAGGACTTCAAGCATCTACCAAGAAAAGATCTAATTTTCCCAAGTATGATCATATTCTCAATAATATTTCTATATCTTTTACATCTCTATAAATATTTTAATCAAGTTTTTTTGCGCGCTTTAATTTTTGACAAAAATGTTTGAAAAGAAACATTATATATCTCAGATTTTGATAGAATAAAAATTAGCTAGAGATAATAAGAATTTAAAATGTTTTGTACTTTTCACATTTTTTAAACTTTCAATTCATAGCTTCGAGAATTGACACGTGTGGGATTTACACACCTACACGCTGCTCGAGAAAAACACCGCGATCGCTTCTTGTATGTTTCGGGACCGAAACTGATTCTCTCGATCTCTCGACAATGGATTCTGACCGTGCCGGTCCGGTTGACATTATAAATCGCAATCAGCGAACAACTACAGAAAAAAGAACGAGCGGAGAGAGTGGACGGAACGTGAGAAGATAAGTGAGAATGAGGCGAAGAAAAGAAGATTCATTATGTGAGCTCGGAAATATTCGCGGCGTGAAAAAAGAAATTATAAACACGTCCGCGAAAATGGGAAGAAATGATACGATCTGCGATTACGAAAATTTGAACAAAACATCAATTTTGCGCGCGAAAAACATATCTATGAATCTTTTTACAATTAGAACAAGATTTCGACTGTAAAATATATAATCCTTTAATGTAAAAAAATATCTCTCTCGCAACGTTTATAAAACAATCAAGCGTTGATAATAATAGAAATGGATGAGAAGGCGCGGCCTAAAAATATATCTTTTAAGCAAGCTCGTTCTTTCAAGATTACCCACCGGAATTTCAGTGTAACGATATTGCGCGTGCTGCAGCAATCTCGCGCGTGTTATCTCAGACTCGTATATGTATTAGCGAGATGAACCTCGCCTTACATCGTCTCACGGAAGCGAGACGCACGTAGAGGAAAGCTCGTACCGAATTCTCTTACATACACTCATAAATATATAGATATATCGACGTATATCGATGTATTCCGACGAACAAAAATACACGATGCCGAAGATGCGAACCAATCTTGATCTTCTAAGTAAATAAAACAAATCGTTACTGTACCTATCGTCGGAACGAGTCGTTCCGTGGCGCGATTTGCGTGTAATACGCACGCAATTTAGCAGTTATGTATATATCAAGCGCAACAGTCACGCTTTTTTCATTTTCATCAAAAGTAATAATTTGCAGTACATGTGTTATCAAAAAATTGTTTGAAAAATGTAGTCACTTTTTTCAATAAGTCATTGAAAAATCGTTATCCGTAATTGTTCTATTTATTTTAGAGTAAATTACGCGCTATAGTAATTTTTCAGTTAAACAATAAAAAGGAGTACTTTTTAAAGATAAATTTTTTTGAAAAAATAAATCAGTAAATCTTTCCTCCTGTGTGATTTCTGCGCGAGGGAATAGCGCGGAGCCGGTGATCAATTACGAGATGGAATGGCGGTCTCGCAAGGCGAAATTCAATTGCTTTAGAAAAACAGGCTGATCCGCTCGTCACAAGCGTGACATGACTGTTCGGTGCAAGCGGCAACGCAGCTACCCAGTTCAGGTTATATGCTTTCTCATGTTCGGGAGCTTAAGACACCGACCTGTGTCGAACCGCCATACAAATCTCTATCGAGATCAAAGTCAACTCAAATTTATCTTTCTTCTCAAGTATCCTTTATTGGTAGACATAAGTGATATTTTCGTTTATACAGACAGAATCATTGTTCAACTAAGCGTAATAAGTGTAATCATTTAGAGATCTAGCAACAACAAGTTGCGCAAATGCCGGTAATTATATTTAGTAAATAACGCATGTGAAGCGAAGTCGGCATATCAAAGACTAGTCGCTGTCAGAAGTCTGTTAACATTTATTAAATTATTTACAATCGAGAAATACACATTAGTTCGCGAAACATCCTATTAAAATGAGAATAAAAATAAAATGAGTAAAAACAATATTAATAATAATATTTCCAAAGGTAAAGGCAGAACAATTGTCGCGACAATGTTAATATTTCCTTGTCATGATGTACATATATGAAATCGTGCATAAATTGCAGCAAATTTGCCAGTTATATATTCATTCATTAGATGTGTTTTAGATATAGCACATTTTTGCATGATTTTTAAAGATACTGCCTCAGTATTGTACCAAAGATAAAGTAAATTCGTCATGTTTCAATCGCAACAGATCATCGTGAGTTATTTCTCGGTATCGTTAATGTAACTGTTACGATCTTAGGACCCAACGTCCACTTTCTTACGCAACGGAACGCTTGCCGCGCGTGTATGTACGCACGTGCGTGACGACAAGTCGGGGATTCAGCAACCTCGTTGCAGATGGCATGCATCGCGCCGATAGTAACGATCGAGTTGAATTTTCCACCTTAAATAGACAAGACGACACGTCCCGTTATGGCGAAAAACGAAAGGCGTAACCTTCGAACGACTGATCTTTTTTCTCCGAGCTTCGCGCAAGAAAAAGAAAAGTTAATCCTAACGCGTCTTTAATAGACTTGACTTCAGAATTTGCGAACGAAATGTTCAACAAGCATAGCGATATTATTCGATATTGTTCCTAAAAATAAAAGATCTCAATTCACAAAGATATTTAATATAAAGTTTTATTTCACATTGTATGCCATTTTTATGTTAAAAGCATTTAAAATTTATGCCAAGAACATTATGCGCGAAAAACAACTATGTACGATATTACTGACATCGCTATTGCGTACAACATTTCGAATTATTTGTATCTCATGACGATACATAATTCATATTTTGACATCGTACATTTTTTTTTCGATTATTATTACGAATCCCGTCATCGGATCAAGTTGTCATAATAATCGCCGTGACGCTAACTACCTTTTCGATTTACTCCTAGATCGATCTCACTTTCTCCGTGCTCACATCCGCATCCACCGCGGGCGAACGCGTTTTGTAAAGTCATGCTAATGAAGGATGATTATGCCAAAACATGTGCTATCAGCGTCTCTGATCTGACAACGTGAAATCGGGTGATCGACTGCTGGTCATGACGAGTCATTGACGTTTACATCTAACTATTACGGTGCCCCATTATTACAGCGCGTTGCAACAGAATGTTGCAATATAATGTCGTTACGATCGATATCGAGCAAAACATTTTCGCGAAAAATTTATTGTACTTCTCCGCGCTATCGACGATATAAGATACAAAGCGGTCGCGAACAATTTGAAAGTGTTCGATGTTTCGTTACCGCGTCTCGTTAGTTGGATTAATTGCGAGCCACTCTACTAACAACCGCCATTTTCAACGCCTCCTTCACTTTCCTCTCTCTCGTCTATATCTCTTATTTCTTTTTCCCTCTCCGACTTAGCGAGAACTCGAAAGCAAAGAGTGCATCGAGCTACCGCTACTTGCTGGCCTCGATTTGTCAACCCATTAGACAAATCCCAAGTAGGAATGAGAAGTTGTCAAGAAGCGAGGAAAGAGATGAGAGAATCGGTAAGCCCTCGTCCATCTCTCGCGGACAAGCGGACAACTTTCATTATCGTCATAAATATCTTTGCATTACCGAGTGAGCGCTTTTCGAGAAATTTGTGTCCAGATATTCATAAATCACGTCTAGTCATGAGCAAAGAAATAGACGACGTGTATTAGCAGAAACTAAGAGCCATCGTTTGACACATGTCAAGCTTTAAAGACTGAGGAAGATAAGTATAAGGATTATGTTTTTTATGTTGAATATAAAAGAACGGCAAAATAGATTTTTATTTTCATTTTTGATGAATTGGGATCATCTGTCTTGTATTACATCAAAAGCGCATGTGTGTGTGTGTGTACGTGCGTGCACACAAAGGTATTTAATTACATTTTTTTTTTTTTTTTTTTTTAATTTCAAAGGGTCGGTATTGAGATATCTAGATGTATCACGTTTTTTAATGCGACGTCATTCATAATACCTAATGTACGTAGTGATAATAACACGTGGCCGTACGTCGGTTCGATTTACAACACGATCGTGTACATTACTTAGCGAATTTGACAGCACGAATATCGGCCTGCTTTTCCTCGAAGTAATCGATCGATCGTGACACACACGCACGATTCACCTTCGACGATATCTTAATTGCACCGACGAAATTAATTCGCCGTTGCATCGCCGAGATATTGCCATCAGATTAATCCGCCGATGTCTCTTCCCCTGAAAAGAGGAAGAGAATCTTATCCGTCGTAGCGGTTTCGTAATTATTTTTGCAAGCACGGGAATTGGTTAGGTTCTCTTAATCTGCTTATTACGACCGAGGTGTACTGCGCGCGTTCGTTAATCCAGTTCTCTCGAGCGCGATCGTTTTAATTGCTTCGTTTAATGAAGATTTAACACAAATATATAAATAAGATCGTATAACGTTTGTTTTACACGCTCGAAACTCGAAAATCTGCATTCACGAGCACGTCGTTCCCGGACTTTGACGTTCAATGAACTGTCAATTAACGTACAAAGGTACAAACACCGTCTCGTCAGAGTGGAGAATGGCGCGCGACAAGAGAAACGACGTCTGCATTGTGTGTGTGTGTGTGTGTGTGTGTGAGAGACTGTTAGCAAATCTCGGAGTTGTAATAAAACAAAACCTGATAGCGTAAAAAAGGCAGGAGCCGAAAAGAAAAAGACGGACGAGAAATGAACGAGACGAAAGAGCCGAGGACAGGTGGTTTGCATACGCGTGCTCAGCGCGACGTGTGTACACACACGCGGGCTGAATTTTAATTTTTACTCATGCCGGGGCGCGGTGTTAAGAATCTTCGTGGCGTATCTTGTGCTCTTCCGCTTTCTTGACGCGCGTGAAAATTCAATTCGCTCGACACTCGAGCGCGCGAAGGAACGACACGCACAGCGCGCAATCGCTCGATCAATCGGCGGCATGGTCGGTTACGCATCGACTAGCACACGCTATCATCAATGAACGCGCCCACGCGTGTTTTCTCGGGAGATCGACAAGCTGTCCCTCTTTCCCTCTTAAAGCGGATCGAGGTGCGTTCGCAAGGTCGTTTAATTCTTATTGCGCCATCGGAAAGTGGATTTCGCGAGCGTAAATGAGAAAACACCGATTAACTTACATATCTCCTTATTTTTGTTTATCCGAGCGATAAATGGCAATGAGATTTATATAAGCTACATATACTGATACTTGTTCCTGGAGAGCAAAGCTAAAGAGAACGTGCAAAGAAATAAAAATGTCAAACAGTCAAAGTATGATCGTCTCACTTTTTTCAGAAATATACAAACTCTTCAATACGTCGGTATAATTTGTGTTTGTATCACTAGAATTTCCTGTAGATTTCTGCAATACGACTTTACGATCTTTTCAAAGATAATTGTAAGATAATAGACGTAACCGTTATCTCTAATATCTTCTTTTTACTTATGTACGTATTTATATACTGTAATACTTGCGTAGTATCTTCGAAAGAGTTGAAAATCGACGCGTTGAATATCGCGTGAGGTTTTGTTTAGTCGCGCGCACAGACATCAGCCGTCGGATTATCAATGAATACGCCCACGCGCGTTCTCCTCTTTCCTATCTTTCTCACCTCCATAGAAAACGAGTCTTTTTCTCTAGACGTCGGTACTCACTCGTGGCGCGCCCGATTGATTCGCAATTACGCGCGAATCGCTTCGTAAGCGCAGACTCTCGTAAACTCGGCTGAAGAAAGAGCCGAGGCGGGAAAGCTTATTCTGTTCGCCCACGAGTGGAAATTACTCCCGAGATTGATACATCTCCTCTTCTCAGAGTAAAAAAGAAAACGTAAATTTTAGCTGCACGGTGATGACACTCTGTTTTCATTCTGTTTCAACACTGTACTCTTGAAGTATTGAGAAATTTTAACTTCAGAGGCATGCATCTTTATCCAAGCAATATTTTTTGTTTTCTATTGTCAAATTCATATTTTTGGAATTTAATGATTTTCTTAGAACGAAAAGAATTCTGTAAATAATAAAACTTTTCCAACAGTTCTTCAATATTTTGTAGAAAAATATCTTTTAACAAATTCGTCCTTTTTAACCTGGTTTTTCTAAATGGCTTACGTCTGTATCGATTTTTAATTAGAAGTGGTATGCAAAAGGCGTAAACATACAAGCCATTGAATTAATTAGTAGTAGCAAACATGGACATTAAACGGCAAAGCGTCTTTTTTATTCGCGTAAAAAAGAGTCGTAAACACTTTGCCGGAAACACGCTAAATGGTATTGCCGACACACTACCGCTGGATGCCAATATATATTCCGACGCATAATTAATTCTGTAAAATCCTCCTTGTGTAAACTGCACAGCGACGAGTTGCTTCGAAAAGTGTTATATAAAAGCGCCTCTTTTCGCGCAGCTTGGCGCCACGTTGACGCCGCTCTTAAGACAATCGTCAATTGTCAGGACAGATTTCATGTCTGTGAAATTGTCTGCAACGACCTGAAAACGACGACGGAAATGGGCAAAATGAGTATTGCCAACAACAAATATACGCAAAAATATTTTCTTGATACAGATTATTTGTTTACAGTGTTATTTGTTAGCAGAAACAATTTGTTTCTGCTCCATGTAGTCGTGTAATTGTTCACGAATGTGCGAATTTCGACAACTCCGATTGACGAGACGCATCTAATAGCATTACAGAGATGAAAAAAAAATCCATCGATTACAACAGCCCGCCCGCCTGGCTGTCAGGCCACGGCAAACGGGTGTTTGTCATTAACGCTCGAGATCACCGGTGTGAATTAATATAAATGGCCACCATCTTCTCGAGTCGAGCGATCTCGACTGATTTTGTCGGGATAATTGAATACGCGTTGATCCGTCGGGACCGGGCCGAGAGAAAAAAAGAAGACGAGACGCTGTGAGAAGAGGAAGAAGGATAAAGAGGGCAAGATCGATCTCTGGCCCGGTTTTCTCTGGGCTCGGGGAGAGAGGGAGACCGGTATAACGCATCGCGTCTCGTGGGCCCCGGCCGAATTATTACCGCGGCATGCAGATGAGGGCACGATCGAGATATCGCGTGTACGCGCAGTCGTATGTACGTATATACGCGCTCCGAGAGATAAGATCGCGCGCTGGCTCGAGCTTCGACGAGAAGGACTGCGGAGAAGGTTCGCCACATTATCGTCGAAACAAGACCAATGGATATTCTGGTTTCGCGTTTCAGAAGCGCTTTATCGTCTAGAAAAGTTCACGACCTAGAAATTTATGACGACAACAATTATGAAAGTAGTTTAATTTATATATCTTTAAAAAAATCTGACAATGAGTTGCTTGAGCTCCGAAAGTGAGATGTGTATGATAATTCAATGCGAGATGAATCAGATAGCTGAGTCTGTAAATTAGTTGAATAAAAACTACATGTGACCCGCAAATAAATTGAAACGCTCCTCTCTCTGCGTGATGTCTAAATTCTTTTTCCAGTAATAAAATCCTAGTAAAGCGCGACAGGATTGGGCCAGGTGTGAAAAATCGTGGCGTAGCTAACGGGCCCATTTATAAAGTTAATTAAACCGCAGAGCAGAATCCGACTTTCAATCTGAACATCATTTTTCAATTACTCGACATCGTCCGTCACTCAAAGTGACGGTCGCTAAATTATTTCGCCCAGTCCAATTATTTGACGACCCGACGCGTCCCGATTAATGCAAATTGATTAATTAAAATCGGACGGACCGTGACAAGTGTTTACCACTCCGGTTATACCGTGCACACCTTTCGCACCAATATTCGTAAACATTGTGTCATGTCTCGTCCAGACCAAGTTGATACAAACAGCAACAACAAGCAGTTGGCCCTTTTTCTGTTGCAATTTTGTATTATCATTTTTTATTTATTGTTTACATTTATATTATTATGTATTTATTATCTACTTGACGCGAGGACTCCGGGTGCAATTGCACTGTGATCGCTGCATCAGACTCCGGCCCTGTTCTTTCTCTCCGCGAGTGTGTTCGTGCCGTGAATCAGCCGCGCTCGTTCGCCGCGAAGTTACGTAATCGGCGTACACGCTGTGTGCGCATACAATATCTCCGTCGGATATCACTTTGTAGTCCGACCGTGGAACTCGAGGTGCCCTATCTGATCTCTGCTCCGATGCCTTTGAGAGCGCGAAAGGGAGGAAGTCTATCCTCGTCGTCCCTTTTGCATGCAACAACGAATGACCGGCACACACACACACACATACACACACACGCGCGCGCGCATACACACTCTCTCTCCTCCTTCTGAAAGGATGCATATTTGCGAATCGATCCAGGAGGAACACGATTCTCGGGATGATTGAATGTTACAGATAACAAATTTCGCAGAAGGTAAATATATCGGAATCTTGTTTTCCACCGGCAGAGTTATTTCCGAATCGATGAATCAATCTGTCTTCGTGTATATAATAATATCGTGTATATAAAAGAAGCTACTTTTTCACATTGTGTTGAGATACATTGCAAAAACATGTGTTATAAAATTACAACAAAAAAGATAGATAATATTGAGACCGACAACAATGGTTGTAATTTTCCAAATGTTTTGTAAATTCATACATGCAAACGTGAAAAACGTAACGTATTCTCAAACGTTTCAAATATTTACGTGATATGTATAATATATATTATATCAATTATATAAATTTTAATAATTAAAAACGTATTTGCAAGATAAAAAAGGTACGTTCGTGTGTAAAATTACATGATTTTTACATTACATTATTAATGATGTAATATCTAAATTTATTTTTTATGTAAATTTACATATTTTTTTATAGTTAATATACGAAACAATGAATGTTTAATTGCGTGCAACGTGATCATCGCGAAATGAACGTTCGGAAACGAAGTCGCGGAGACAAAACATCGCGTGTCCGAACAGTAGCAAGAGACTCTCGCGCGATTATGATATCGCAAGCGAAAATATTACTCCCTGTCCGCGGATTCGCTGCTCTCACCGACGCGTAACACGGAGCATGCTCGAATTCCCCATAAATCAAAGTCGTCGTGCGCTTAAAACGGTACAACGCCGTTCACGTGTGTGGAGAACGTGTCGAGGGGAGGACACGGAGAAACGGGATGTAGCAGACCGGGTGAGGAAAAGGAAGATTGAGCGGCGAAGAATCACTCGACTGCATTTATCGCGCGAGCATTAACCAGCTCACTCGAGGCTACGCAAACATTGCAAACACTCGTCGGACCCTGACGAGACGACTGACAAACACTGGCTCTCGAACGACGAGGCGACGTCGAGGTTTGGCGTGTGCATCGTGGGCGATGCATACAAACGGCAGCAAAGGATGAATACAAACTAATGGCTACTCGGGAAAATATAAACAATGTTTCTATTGGCTGGCAAATTGCATCTTACAGTGACTGCCGCGTGACTTGTCATCTCGCACAATCTTGCCATCTCTGATTATAAAAATATTATTTTTTTTTAATACGCATGTGTTTCTTGTTTCATTATTTACGTCTGCTAGATCTGTGACGTTTCGTTTTTGTTTTCACAAATAAACAGTTTATACGATGTTAATTATTTTGACAATTAGAAATCTAGTATATTTATGGAAACAACATGAATAATTAGGACAAGAAACCAGAGATCACGACTTGAGTAATCTTCCTCTGCTGTGATTTCAGCGTAGTTAAGTACATCGCTACTCTCGCGACTACGTAGGAGTTGCATGACGTCACCTAAACCAGCTGTTGCATTAGCGGAGAAAATAAAAAGCAATGCCAGCCGGCCTCGCAATACCTTGCGGGATGATATTATTAATGACAACAAAACTAGCGGCATACACATCTCGAGCGCCACTAGACTGTCAGTTACCTTAGGAATATTTAATTGAGGAGTTTTGTCAAACGCACATCAACGTATTTGCGTAACAAGTAAAGTGTAACTGTTTATTGAGCAAACCAAGAAATTCGAGAGTAGAAATGAGAATTTAATTATCTCTTGAGTTTTTCTCTTCCCTCTAACTCCAAATTTCTTTCTCATAAATGACTATAGATAAAAGTTGTATAAATGCAAAAATATTATAACAACACATAAGAATTAAAACAAATATGACGAATGCAAACACACGCACAATTCTCGAAACTGGTCGAAACACATTTAATATAAAAGATTAAAACAAATAACGCGATGTCGAGAATCGCAATAGAAAGATAACGAGATAGCAATCAAAAAGTGATAGATCCAGAACGAACGAATAATTTTTCCCGCGCGCGCTGCACCCGCGAGTTGACACAAGCAGTCGCGGTCAACAGAATGAAGACAAGGATGCACGCAAACAGCGAGCGGTCGATGTCGTAAATGAGACGCACGCGAAAGGATCGTCTCTAGGTCACTGCCCAACGAAAGTTACGTCAGGTTTGGATATGGTAATACCGCATTCCAGCACCGACACCTTCGCCAAGCCAGCTTCACCAGCGAACCCTCGCTTTCGTCGTCTCTCGCTTCTCCTTCTCCCGCGTTCTCGCCGCATATCCGCCTGTCGCGAGTCCGCTTAGAGAGTGTGTGCCTGCGATTATCTTGAAAACCCACTATTACATCGAGCGCGCGGCCGGTACCTCATTAATAACGTCCCCTTAATAACGGTATTTCGTAGATAATCTCTCGCCGCAGTCGCGCTTCCGGTATACTCGTAAATTATTTACGCGTAAATCGGTAACGACGGAGAAGAAATAAGCTGTGTATTAGCCGCGGCGAACTATCGCCACGTGGTGGTGCGTGACGACGCGTGGCACGCGCACAATCACGTAAAATTACGATAAAGTACATACAACAAAAATAAAATTAAAATTTTAGAAAAGGATTTTAGACAGATAGACCTATTGTTTCGTGTACCACGTTCCTATAAATGCGTGCAATAAAAGTGCAATTTTGCGATCGTTATGTGAAGATGAGATTGCAATGTAGATCCTTGCCGAGAGAGCGGCATTTCCGAACGTAATCGCCGCGAGTCTCCTCGACGATCGGGAGAAAGCACGATAACGATCTTTTATAGCATCATTTCACACGGTCGCGCGCGTGCTCCATCGGAACGAGCACCTCTAGGAAATCGTACACCACCGCCTCTCATGAAAATAAACGTCGATCCTAACAGGCGGATAAGGATCGCGTGAATAACGAGTCGGGCGAGGCAAGTATCTCGCGCCGGCGAGATAAGTGCGCGCGCTCCGAACTTTCGTAAGTCACACCACAGCCGGTCGCGACCATTAAATTTCACGGTTGCGTTGTTCCTATCGTTTATAGATCTCTAAATTATTTTCGCCGTCTCGCAATATACTTGTTCCTCCGCTAGGCTAAACCCAGCGACCAGTCCGGTAAACAGATGTTATGTACGTTTACTTTATTTTTGACCGCGCGCGGCGCTTCTTTTCTTTCCAGAACACCGGATATACCGAACTAACGAAACGTACGCACGAAGTGTAATCAGAGGCTCAATGATAAATCGCAGCGCGAGCATGTTTTCGAAAGTGCGGCGGCTCACGGGCGGCCTTCGTTGCGATTCATAAAGAGCAATCGATAAGGTCGGTAACTAATTGCAAACGGGAGTTACATCAGCTTTATATCTCAAATTAAACTAATAACCGGCGAAAGCGGCCTCGCCAAAAATGGCGCGAAAATGAAAGCGCGCCGACAAAAGAACCTCGGTGCGAGATTTCGAATATGTTCGGATGAGGGATTGCACGGACGAACCGGGTTCGAAAAAGAACTGCCAAAAGAAACAACATGTGGGATCGCGCGGACGGACGGATCGATCTAGCGCAACGCGCGAGATCCTGACAGATCGTTGACCGAAAAATCTGCAGTTTTGGCAGCTCGAACACACTTGTTCGCCAAGTATTTTTCGTACTTAAAACTTCATTTGCAGACACAACTTTTTTTTCAAGCGCAACACATTATTAAACTCTATATCTAATTTATGTAAGTGAGCATTGTGTAAAAGTTGCAAGAGTGCCGGACTTGTGCAATCATTGAGAAAATAAACGCGTGTCGAACTTATATATCGAAACTAGTAAAACTATATATTTAATTTAAACGTCAGTTAGCGCAGAGTCGCGTAGTACTAATGCCATTCTTAAAGAAGTTACCGCGGATCTTCGACAGAACTAAAAATCTTCACGTGCCCTTATATCCAGATAGACAGATCAATCTTCGCGATGTTAATTATTTTCTGGTCAATATTTCGCCGTACGTATAAATCAAATCTCTTGTGTACCCTATATCTACTAGCGCGTTGGCGCAGAGACGCACAAGTTTAACAAGCACGTGAGAGAAAAAGCGAAGAATATAGCTTTTAAACGATAATTGAGTTGCCGGTAATGGCTTTTACACATGACGAGCTTCAGACCTCTCGTTGTTTAGCGGTTCGGCGAGATCTGCGAGATAAGACGCTGCTTGTAAGCAACATAATCTTTTGAGAGGAGGATCCCGTGCAGAGATCTGTCCGTTCGGGAGCAAGCGTTTACGCGAGCACCCCGGGAGTGGCATTTCGCGGATTGAAGCACGTGGTAATAACGCGCGCAGCATCTTGCTGGTGCCATTAACACGTTTGTGCCGACACGTTATCAGATCCGCGCTGGATACGAGCACGCGGGGGATCGCGTTCGTATTGAGCAAAAAACAAGGCGACGTGTGGGAAGAAGCGAAGGGTGTTTGATAAATGAAAGCGAAGAGAACTAGTTACTACGCGTCATAGTCATCTTTCTTTGCTATAATTAGAATTGTTTCTTAGATTGTTACATCATTTGAACCAAAGATGTTAAGAAACATATACTTTATATTCCTGTATGTGTGTTATATATATCCTCTCTATTATTATGATTCTCTCAGTTTAATTATATAAAAAGGTGATATATAAAGTAATTTTCTAAATTGACTCGATAACAACTACTGCAACCGAGCGCAATAATTAAACAGTACATAAAATCTGGTCAATAAGAATGGCGCGATAAGAAACACGAATTCGCGGCCCGGAAAGTACACGCCAATATCGAAACGCGGGTTCGGCCACTATATTGTCGATTAAACGGCACTTTTGTCGGCGCGATAAAACTCGTTACGGTACACCTACCTTGGTAGCGAATTAAGCGGAATAATGAACGGCGGAGGAGCCGTTCGTATACGGCCGAGTTTTGATTAATCGAGACCAGGCCACCATCGATTGGGCGCCAATTTGTCTTGTCGAGGCACGAAAAATTCGTGCGTTATTAATGGCGCGCAGCCGCCAAACGGAAGAACTGGAAAAGGCAGAAAAGAGTCATCGCTCGATCTCTTGAAGCGCAATCGCGCGTATATTGTTGATTCTTTAATTCTTTTTAAATCTCACGTCGAGAAAGAAAGTCACAACGTACTTGACAAGAAAGAGTTTTCGATAACAAAATTATTCTCGCGTAATTTCCACGTGAGGTTTCCGATCGACAAACCTATAATAGTAAGATAGTAAAATATCACAAACAAGTTTTTTTTTATCGTCGGTTTTGACTCTTTGTTCTCAAAATTAGTCAATAGTTACAGATCGCGTAAAGACAAATCATAACAAACGTCATCATACGCGCGCGAGATAATGATCGACTGTGGATTATTATATTCAGCAATTTATATATGTGAATAAACTCTTCGTATTTACAATTGCGTCGATAAATTGCGATGTTTTTTCCGCCGTTTACGAAAAAAGAATAATTGTCGTTAGCTGCGTGTCGGTCTTTCTATTATGCAAATTACCTATGTCTTAATAAGAAAATTGATATAATGTGATAAAATCTCAAGGCAATTCAACGATTTGGAGTTAATTAATAAGTCGCTTGATAAAACCAGATAGGCAAAGGGCGCGGCGATTAGTCAAAGATATTTTCTTTTTTTGACTAATTACCAGCGATAATTGGCCTTACTCGCTCCAACGATGATCAATGTTGGGCGATTACTAATTATTCCTAATTAAGTGGATGCTTTTGGGTTCTCATCGCCTCTGGGGTAGTAACCGGCGCCACGACTCTTCGGGCCCACGCTTCCTGCCTACGCACGATTACATTAACCATCTTTAAGGATCATCGAGCGATGATCTCACGCATAGTAGTACACAAAGCACTTTGTTATCGAATTGTTTTACATTCAAGATACACACTGTCGCGCTGAACGTTTATAAAGCAAATATTAACTTTCTATAAGCACTAAAGATCTTTCGCGTTCACATATATATATATCTTTTTCTCTCACGCACGCACGCACACACAAAATCTACCATAATAAAATTCTTTATACAAGCCGTCACGAAATAGAAAAGAATGTGGGTTTTGCGAATTAACCCGTTAGCTCAATAAAACATATCTGAAATTACAATCTCGGTACAGCATCCAGATCGAAATCGTCGATAACAAATGCTCACCTTTATCCGAGAACCGGCCCACGAGACGGTATTAAAAAATGAAGCGCCGGAATCTTGCCTTGATCTATAACGACGACCGGTCGTACAAATTTCCTCAGCTTTGCAGTGCCGAGTGTAGCGAGCGAGACAGAAAGAGAAAGAGAGAGAGAAAAAAAGAGAAAGATCCAGAATCATTATCGAATTCTCTGGAATCACCGAGACATAAAATGTAACAAAAAACTTTACTCCCTTCGACCTACATGTCCCAATAAATCATCTTAAAAAATTGCTAATTTTTTAAATTCTGAACATATATACTTAAAATAAAACTGAAAATATCAAGTAAAATCGATTCTCTCTTATATAATTGACATGGAATATAAAATTTCGTGTGGTATTTAAATGAATTTAGCGTGCGACACGATCGTATCTCTTGATAAATCCCAAAATTAATTTAATTACAAACTCTCGATATATCTACTTACACAAATACGGCAACTCTTTTACGCATCATAGCCTTAATCAAAGAAAACGCAGTTGTTTGGAGAATTCTCTTATATTTAGCCAAGAAAGTCAGCGCCAGTGTCAAAGACAGCTTTCTTAACTCAGACTAAATCCGAACTTGAAAAAATTTTGTGAAAAGATCGAAGAAGCATTCGCGGCTGCTAACGCTGCTATTGCGGACTCGCAAAAAGAGGGAGGGAAGGCTGTTATCTTGGCGGCAACGACAGCAGCGGCGGTGGCGGCAGCGGCGGCATAAGGACAGGACTTAAATCTCGGCGGTATCTCCTTCTCGCGTGGCGGTAACAAGTTTCGATTCTTACCAATTCTACGGCCATACATCACTCCTCGGTAGATACAATGGTGACTTCGGGGGACTCTCGCGGGCCACGGCCTCAGTTCCATCCAACGTGAACGATAAATATCTTATTGTGCGCGAGAAAGAAATGCATCGGACGCGTGGAAACCGCGCGCGTTGATGGCGATATCGACGAACTTTCGAGCCAACGAACGCGGCCGATCACACTTGGCTACTTTCCGGCAAAATCGTTTGACCATATCGTCCGGAGAACCTTCACAGCGCAGTGCGCTGATCTGATAGTATGTATTGCTTAGGATATAATCCTTTCAACGACGAGAATTTATATATATCTTGAAAGGATGTTCACACAGATAGTTTTTATGTGATATTATATTGTATGCAATTCAAACATTTAATAAAGATCTTTTACATATGTGTGAATCACTTGAGGCTTCGGCGCGATTAATCTTACGATTGTAACGGCAATGTTTTTTTCTCAGCGCCGTGCCGTGCCGTGCCGACTTTGTTTCACTTTGTGCTCGAACGGAGAACGGAAGGTGTGTAGCCAGCGTGATATTCGAGCGGCAGTAATTAGCCGGTGTAATTAGTTTCCACCCGATAATTCTCTATCACATCGCGCGCGTATTGTATCTACATCGACATAATGGAGAGTCGCGAGGCCAGAGATCGAGATTCAGGCATCGAGCCACGCCGTTAAGAATCGTTAAGTCGACACACACAGCGCCCCTCGACGTGCAATTCATCCCTTTCGATGAATAATCGACACGCTCATCAAGATGATTACCGTCCAATCGAATACGCGGCGAAGAAAACTTTGTTATTAAAATTAAGACGGACGAGTTGTGTGCGCGAATCTGTATATTTTTATGCTTACACAGAAAAATAATAACACATTTTAATATTTATAACCACGTTTTTTTTTTTACATATGTATAATAGACAAATAATGAAATGCTTCAATTGCAGCGGTATATAATAACAAAGACAATACACACAGAATGACGTCAAGTTAAAGCTGTTAACACTACCCAGATAGTGTTTCTTCATATGATCACGATTGTTTAAAAAATAACCGCGGCGAAAATCGCCATAGGTGGCGGCCAAGTTTGTTTGGAGACTTTCCTCGATTTGGTTTCTCCCACGCGAAATGACCACGTAATTCCATCGATTACGAGGTCTTCACAAATATTATTGGAATTCTGACCACGCGCTTTCGGTTCTCATTCTTTGGCGGCGCTGCTGCAGAATCATCATGTTGGAAATTACATAACGGATAATCGGACAACTGTATGTAGTGAAATAAATCCGGGACTTTATCGCCGTCGAATGTTCGTATCTAAGTAAGCATTTCATTTCCATGTATTTTGTTTTTTGTACATTCATTTTCTCTCGTAATTGATGCTTCCCTCAACTTTCGCAAAGTTACACGTTAATTGTTCAATAAATTTTTTATTATATATCTAACTTTTCTATATACTTGAATACCTGTTACATCATTTTAAAAATGTAATTTTCTATTCATTTAATCAAATTGTTTTACATTATAATCTTTTCATAAACAAATTATAATATTGTGTTTAATATTTTCTTGCAAATTTTGACTCGTTCAAGACGTGATTTGCTTCTGCTTTCTACATGCCTGCTCTTATTTCACGGAGTATTTACGCCTCTACAAACGTAAGATAGTGACTGATAAAATGATCATACATCCGAGAATCGGGAATATGTTATCTCACGATCTTGCGTAACATATATCTAATAAAAGGAACAGTCTATGCTTGAGATTAATACGGCGCTTTCGAAACACGCACGTTAATATGCCGAGCGAATGTATGAACGATTTGGTACGATTTGATAACGATCTAGACATTGTGCTCCCCGATGTTCGTACTGTATTAACGTAGTATATTTTAATAGCAGCCGTTTAGGCGCGCATAATGTTTCTCGTATCGTTAATGTTACTTCTTTCGAACACGATAATAAAAGACAAAGATCATAATTTCGCAGAAGTATTTTAATTGTTTCGAGATGCGCGCGCGTGCACGTACATGCACAAATAATAACATAACAAAGTTAGCACAATTTATTAAAAAAAAAAAAAAACTAGTACATATCTTATACGTGGCGTTAAAAAAAAACTTTTTATGATACTAAAACTTTCATAAATTAATTACATTATTTTAGACGCGTTTTTATTATTCAATTGTCTGACTTTAGCGTTTCTCCCATAAATGGCGAATGTACTTTATAGCGGTAAAATCTCCCGCAACGTTTGTCACGCGAACGTCAAATCAATCTCATGCAGCGTCGCGGCTAATTTGTTATCACAGTGGAAAGCAGACAAGAAAATATTTGTTGCGTCGCTTCGTTAACATTGTTTCAAGCAAAAAAGTAGCACTAACGTTTATTAACGTTCTCACCGCACGCTTGGAACTCTTTGGTAACGCAGATACCTTCTAAATTGCGTCGCTCGGTTTTGATCCATTTCCGAAGACGGCAATGTTGAAGGGTTAAAATACGAGAAAGAGCGACGATTCACCGTTAATACTTTGATAATTGAAAAGCCGAGAAAAAGGATTCCACGAATGATTCTTAATCAATCATTAGATCACTAAGCTTTTCAGAGGATTTAAATGAAACAAAAACACTGACATAAAAAATATTCGAGTTACAAACGATAGAAATGTACAATAATTAAATTGAAAAAGAGTAAATTAACGATGATACACACGTCAAAATGGCATAAACAATATTATATGAGAATGTCAATGTTCTGCCGCTAATTTTAACAGATATATAGCAGAGCCAATCACGAGCAGCGGGGAGAAATCACGCGTCACATTGTCTGGGGAATCCGGAGATACTTGTCGGATCCCATGCGGTTTCTCCGTACGCGAGCAAGAAAAGCCAAGAAGAATCGATTCCTCGGAACGGATCCGCACTCCGAGAGATCAATGTAATCTCGGGCATTGATGATGATGACGACGACGACGACGACGACGACGACGACGAGGGACAAGAGGACGAGCGACGAGTTTACAGAGTAAACACGATTCGACGCACGTAGAACGCTTTACAAGCCGCGGAGTTCTTTCCTCTCTTCGCCCTCTGTTCGCTACGGTGAAATACCGGGTGCACATCTCACTTCCGCACACATGTGCACGTGCTCTAAATGGAACATTGTTACGCGGTCTAAAAATAATAAGGAGAGAGAGAATACCAACAGAAAGAGCACGCGTGCTCGTTAACGATCGATCGAACCACGTTTTCACCATATAGTTCGATATATCATCACACACACATATATACACACAATATTAGACCACGAGGGTTATAACCTATTTTAACTAGTTGTTAAATAGTTATCGAATTAATACTATCGCGCAACCGTTCACGTACATGCCAGAGAAATTCCATTTATACAAACAGCACGCGGACTCGTTCGCACGCTCAAGTGCATTAAGAACTGGTGGCCGTTTTTTCTCGCTTCCTACCGGGTATACAAATCAAGCACGTGAACCACTTTCGCATTCATGTGCACACACACCCGAGCGAAACAGTGTTACAAAGCGCGCGACCAAAGTCGCATAAATTATATCCGCCCAAGCGGAATTTACACGAAGATTTATCGGTTCCTCTTTCGCATGCGCGCCCTAAGTGATAACATTCCAGCGTGGTCAGACGAGGTCTGGGACAATGCGTCTCGCCGAGCCGCAATGCGAGCAAATTATGAATTAAACAATTGAATAGATTGACATCAATCATCAGCTCAAATTTCAATACCATAAATAACGTGAGAGGTGTGTGATGACTATAAAAAGTAATTTTCACATGTGACTCCACGATTCAGTTTCTCTAGTCTCTTCTATTAAAATTGACGTAATTGTGTGACATGTAATATAATTAAGTTTTAGATGTATAAAAATTACACGATAAAACTTATAACAACAGAAGTAACTTAATTTAAAAATCGAGCAATAAGGATGAGCGTAAAATTATATCCACGATTGGATTCATATTCATTTTATGCGTATGCGGTTACATATGCGTGTATCACTGCCATCTCCGTTCACACATGCGCTTGCCAAAGTACTCAAAGAACAGCTTAACGTCGGTTGTAATCTTAATGATCTGAATTTTCTCCTTTTATAATTGCACCGTGAATTAACTGCGCGGCTGCGATGCACGTACCAGCCAAACAGGCCATGGGAAACGATTTCCGTGCGCTAATGCACAAACCGTCGTAACAGTCTTCGACCTATCCTCTATGTGTGTATACATGTCTCTCTTCTAGCGCCATCACGTGCGCGGTTGTGTTACAGCGACGCCCACGCGATACCTTTCGAGCGCGCAATGTATGCGTGAGCCTAGAACGAAGAAAATAGGCTTTCGCGCAGCCTTGCCTACAATTGTTTAACTCGCTCGCACCAGCGCGTCTATTTATTTTTCTTTACGTTTGGCTATTACCTGAGCCGAGCCACATCTGGGCTAACTAACGTTGAATTATTGAATGAGCAGTTGTCGTTCATACACTCGCTCACGCGGATCAGTCGTACAACGTACAGAAGAAACATTTAGTTCCATCTTTAACATGTTTTTGTGGATTTTAAAAAACAAGACTTTGTTCGAAAAAACAAAGAAAGGCTGATATAAAATTAACGTAAATAGCTTTCTTTTGGAAATTTGACTAAAAGTGATATATTTTCTATTCAGAATTCGGGTCTTTATATTTGATTCGAATTTGACGTCACACTATGAACGATAAAATGCAAATACTGCTGGACAGAACTTAGAACCGATGAAATGGATAGAGTAGCAGTATAAACCTTATTGTCACACAGTAGTCAATTGTTTCTTGTCACAGTTGTATCGATATCTGTGTGTTATCAGTCGTTACAAATCGACGTTTGTAGAGCGTGTTGCGGTGCCGCTGCGACGCCGCAAACTCCGGGGCTTTTTCCTGGGCGAGGCCCGTGTGCGTTCGTTGCAAAAAGAAAAGCAACATTCCGCGCAAGATTCCGCGTGAGGTGTACCGATCTCACGCGTGAAATCGCATCCACACACCGTCGATACGCATTATCTGCCGGCGGTGATCATGACCAATCGCACCGCGGCCTCACAGTTATTGATTTACGATCGCCGCGAGAATCGTAAAACGAACTGAGTTTTCCCTAGGAAGACGTCACGCATGTCTCAACTCGAAGCGTGATAGTTTAACTTTACTTTCATTGATAATTTACGGCGAAATTCCGACATTGCGCACAAGAAATTATTACAAAATCCGATTCATGTTTGCTTCCGAAAGTTATTGGCAATATATTACATTGTATCAAAAGCGAGAGCAAATTGCACGACACGTCCGACCTCGGGTGTATCGCATAATTATATCTCTAAACTGATGCGATAAAATTAAATAAATGTAATATAATATAATTTACGTGATAGAAAATAAAGTCCTATTTTTACGTTTTTGCAATAAAAATTTTTTCAAATGTAAACACAAAATAAAAAAATAAGAGATTTTATATTTTTCTGTCGTTTTATTTTCGTACATCCTATTTTCGAGAAGACGAGAGGTCGTCATCAATTGTCATTTGTCGCTGTTACAACGTGTAGTATAAATCGCGTGGTGCGAAAAACATATCGCAGATTACGCGCAGAGAAAAAGTTACGTAAAAATGATAATACACGCGCTTAGCGTGAAAGTGGCGCATAATCTGAACAAAACTTGGTTTATTTTACATGTAGTCAGATGGTAAACTCGAAGATATATATGAGCAATTTCCTGCCGCACACATATCTATCCTATTTCAGTGAGCTCTGTGTCGTTGCGCCTAGACAAAAAACGAAGAAACGAGATATGAACGAATCGTAACTTCTGGCTAGAAATAAGTGTGAGATCCGACGAGCGGTGTAAGCCGTTTATTTCAATAATTTGCTCGTTAAAATACTGATCGAAAAAGATTCAGCAACGACGCGGCGATTCACAGACATCGTCTCGCCTTTTGTCGACGCGATGACGCTGAAATTTTCTCTCTTTCCCTCTCTCTTTCTGGTGCGAGAAAGGCACGCGCTCGCATAAGCGAAATAGCTGGGCGACGCAGCCGACTGGTTTCTCTTGGCACTACTCCCTTCTACTAGTGAATCGTTCTTCATCCACATCGAGGTAAAACCCGCACCTCATCCCCGTGTCCGGCGAAAGTTTCGGGGATGGATGACACAATTGGACAAGCCTCCGCTTTTGTCTGCCTTCCAAAAAAAACCGCTCTCCCACTCTGCACACGTCCGATTGACGCGCGTAACTGTGTGTTAACTCCGAAGCTCTCATTTGTATATACTATGGCGAAGAATCACGCATCTTTTCAAATTTAAATGCGCGCGCGGTTTTTAAAAAAATAATTTACGCACAACATCGAACATATTTTCAAGATCAAAATTCTTTTATCTACAATGAACAGCATGTAACGAAACTTGCTTAATTAATGATTGAACATTTATCTACACTCTTTTGCACAAATGCGAGTTATATAAACTGCACAAAACTATGTGACATTGATAAAAAAAAAGACTAAAAACTACCATTTTTTTACTTGAGAAGAAAAATAATATCGGTTGCTCTGTGTGTGTGTGTGTGTGTGTGTGCGTGTGAGAGAGAAAGAGAGTCTAACGATCGATACATGTCTCCTGCCCATGCTCGGCAACATGTTAAATCACACCGTGCGTCTTTGGGGAAAGGCGGTGCGCGACGTATATCAGCGTGAATTATTCGGCATTTCGACGACGGTGTGACGAAAGCTGTCAAAATTCGGCCGAGAATTCGCGAATATGGCGAGTAGACCGGCGCCATGCTGCTACGCTCGTTAGCCATTATTATGGGCGTAGCTGAATCACCGTCCCCGTCGTTGTCGCATATATCGAGGCGCGACGCGCGGGAACAAAAAGTTTACGATCAGGAAGAATCGAACAATGAACAAGAGCGAGAGACGAGTATTTCGTCGTGAGATACGGCGGTAATAAGCCGGGCAGGGTTCATTAAGCGCATTGTTGCGTTCCGAGGGCGAGTCTCGTTCTCTCTGTTCATTCTCTGCGCGCATTCTTCGTCCTCTCGCTGTTATCCTCGGGAGAACGCGCGCCTTTGACCGATCGCAAGACCCTCGTATCGATCGAAGAGGTCACCGCGACATGTGAATAGAGGACAAAAAAAATGACCGGCATGTCACGAGTCTTTTTCTCGATTTCGCGCATATTCGCGTTGACACGACGATGCGCGAATTCTGAAGAGTTGACCGCTCGCGATAATATTCAAATGATGATCAAGCAGTTCGAAGTCTTCAAGATATATATGATGAAAAAGGTAAAAATATATTGGAGATAATATAATATACTCTTTTGCATGATATTGTGTAAGTAAACTATTGAAATTATGAATCAAAATTTAGAAATTGTGCGCTTTGGTTTTAATACACGTATCAAAGGTGAGTCTATGACAGTTAAAATTAATTGAGATTTACGAGCACGACAGACATTCGTCTTATGTTAATCCCGAAGTGTGAAGTATAACTTTGTCAGCTGTATCGCCGTTTTACATATATTTGTAAATACTGGTAGAGCCAACCGCGACTTTCGTGTTGCAGCATATACTCCCTAGAGCGATGAGTTTGTGATGTAAATAATTTTGTAGGGGAGAAGCAATGACAGAAAACGATGTTCGCAAACACCCAAAGTAAACAACTGAAATAAATGACCTCCCGTTATAATAATAACGACGACGGTACACCATTACTCGTTTGTCTTTTCCCAGAGAGCAAAATGGAGCAAACGTACAATATATTCGTCCGTTATATTCGTTCACATTCGCGAAACAGGTACAACAGTAGGAAAATATCATTTATATAACGTTATTCTTCTGAATTAATCACTGTAAGATCTATTCGAAAAGAAAAGCAGTTGTGTGTGTGTGTGTGCGTATATTACTCTGCAAGAGTATATTAAAAATTACTTTCAAACTTCACGATGAGCTTTTAAAATTTGTAACTTAACTATATCTTCATAATTTCAAGCGAAGAGTCCATTGACAAAAAGTCTTACATATCGTTCATAGGCAATAAAAAACTAACAAATTAATGTAATTTTTTCAAGAGAGAACTACTTTTATCTTCCGCTGAAGGCATAAATTAAGCAATGTCAATAATTGATTGAGCAACGCGACGAAGTATAAGTAGAGCTGCTAGTCGCCGCCGCGTCGTTTTAATAATTATGTCATTCGAACGTAACAGGAGGTTGCACCCGGAGGTAAGAATTGCGGAGCGAGATAAGTGCGTGCTATATGTATGTATATATATATATATGTATATATATATACATATATATGTACCTTCGACCAGGTAATTAATATTCCAACGAGCAGTTAATGACGTTCGTGGGGAACAGGCAGACGGCGGCGGCGGCGGCGGCGAGAAGCGGCATTACGCCGAGCTGTGTCGGGCTGATTGAGTCCGGCATTCGCTCTCTCGAAAATTCGCTGACTCTTCGCGGTTCATTTCAAGCCCAAGATCCTCGTAACACAACCGAACCCCGTTTCTCTCGCTCGAGTATTAAACGGCGCTCGCTTTTTTACTCCTCGATTTGCCGACTCGAGTTCGTACCGATGCAATGCCGCCTCGTCTCCTTCGCGTCTCATTGCATACTTCTTTCCTCTGAAGTCACAGCGACTCTTATTATGCATTTAATGCACCAAAAAGTCGATTGTACTCGAAAATCAACAATGATCGGCAAGTCGAGCGAGAGAAACGAAAGACATATTTATATTGTATCATTATGAAAGTGAAAGATACCATTGTTCGCGAAGATCGCGATAAAATATACCCTGATATTCGTACGCTTGATGATGTTATAAATGGAGACAAAGAATATCATATATTATAGAATAACATCATATTTTTACGTTTCTACGCCTTGAAGATATTTCTGGATGTTACTAATGAGCGACGACGAGTACAGTACCACTAGGAATAAGGCCAAACATTTTTTAGGTCAAAGACAAAGCTGACGAGTATGAAAATATTAATGTCGAAGAGCCGCGGAAATCACGTACAAATGACATGGATCGACAGACAACCTGAATTTTCAAGAATATCTTCCGCAAGCTGCGACGAACCTTAAAAGCTCGACGCCGTAGCGAGCGTAAGGAATGTTCTAAGCATAACGTGCCTCGGATGTTTTGTAGTGCAGACCCCGTCTGGGGATTCGTTGCGTAATAGGTGACAGACACGTGAATAGAAAAGAAGAGACGAGCGTCTCTTGTGCCAATGCTATACGCTGGCGTAGCGAAAGGTATTATTATAAAAGGTATTTTTCGAAACAAACAAACACACAAGGCATGCTACTTTTTTACAATTAAACAGACCTAATTGTCCGTGTCTTTCATCATTAAAAACAAAAACTAATACAAATGGTAAAAAACCCGCTATAAACTTCGAGGCAGAAAGTTATATATTCGGTGCATCTATTAGAAAAAAATAAAGAATTGACGCGTGACTTTCGGCCTCGGAGAGGACGAATCTTTTTTGAAATATGCAGAACGAAAAAAACCATTCTTTCTTACATTGTTTTTTTTTCTACAAACAGCGGTTGACACATCTTATCAACTACACCCACATAGTGGTACTGACAAATGACCGAATAAAAAAAACATACAACGAATCGTCAACAAACTCATTACCCGTAACACGAACATGAAAATAAAACATTAAATTTTCAATATTATTATTTTGTGTCGTAATTTTGTAAGACAGAAAAAAATGAGAAAGATATATATTAGTTAGCGCGTTCAGGAAACAAACATTGATTAAAGTTCTTATTTCTATTTAAAAAAATATTATAGTTATTATATGTTTCGTTTTTTTGAAACTGTTAATCTTTTTATACAATTTTAAAATTGAATTATTATGTGACTCTAATTTAAAGAATAAATAAACGCGAGCTAATATTATCGCGTGCTATCTTTGCAAAACTATTATACAGTCGTAAAATCTTTGGGAAACATTAGTAGAATTGTTATAGTCCCTTGAAAGAAGCGGCGAACGAGCTTCGGTATGATAAACGATTACTGCGCGCACGTACATGCCAATAAACAACGAAACCGCAAATACATTAGATGCAGTAGGTACATAAGTGGTCGCCATCGTGTTCGGTTATTTGCGTTTGTCGCGTCGTCACCGGGAGGAACACTTTGTTCCGCTCGATTAATCTTTGCGAATCGCACGTTTTGGATCTCCCTTTTATACACGTTTTATATTCGGAACATCTTAACGTATCCAAAAGTGTGGCTTATTTTCACAAGATTCGTTTAAACTCGAACGCTGATCCCGTTCAATCGCGCGAGTCGCCGGTCACCGCGACGTTTCTCGCGACGCGCGGCATTACGGAATTAACATTCCCGAGCGAAGATTACAGGGATCGCGGTTTTTCTCTATTCCGCACTCAAGGACCATTCGGCAGGGATCACCTTAATTTCAAGAAATTCCTCCCTCGGTTAGTTTGCGGTTTTCTACCGCATCCAAGGCTGTACCTTTCTAACCGATTGTGATGGTCCGGACGTCGTCAAAAGCAAACATCGGTGTGACCTTTTTTCGCGCTCGTCATTGAAGACGAAGAAATGGAAATTCTGAATGACCGCGAGAGAACGAGCTCGGAATATCGCGCCGCCAGATTTAACGAACTGATTAATCACCGAAAGCTATTTCACGAGGCAAAGTCCGAAAGCGCGGGGAGTAACAAGAGCGTTTACGAGCGGACATACACATTCTCCTCGGGAGTCATTACATGTCCGTTACGTAAGCGTTGTTATTTATCTTGGTGACGATCGCCAGAACATTCACGTTAAAATAATAACGCGAAGGCTGCCAATGGCTCGCGAGAACGAAATGCATCAACAGAAATTTGCTTGTTACCCCGTTTAATACGCGCACCGCGGAGTGCGATATTGATGCGGATCAATTTACACATCCAACGACTGTCGATTAAATTTGTTTTCCCCCGAGAAATTCGGTCAAATTGAATCTGTCAGGTATTTCATTCACTCGTTATTCTATCATATATAATAAAATAAACAAAACTTATATAGCATAGTACAAATCTGTCTCAAATTTCTTAAGAAAAAATTAAATATATATATATTATTTCACAATCCAGAGGTAACATAATTTTTGGCTTTTTATTTCGAGCAACTACTACTTTCACATGCGTATATAGCACGGCGGTACTTTATTACAGATGCAATGTGCATCTTCGAAGGAAGAAGCTTGTGGCGCGGGCGCCGCGTGTGTCGGGTCAAGCAGACTTTTTCTCCGCGCACATATGGAATTGCGTAATCCGTAATACTTGCCGCCGAAAGGCGCGCGTGCACACGTATGTATACGCGTGGGTAGCCGAGTAGGCTTGCCTCTCAAAGCGAAAGAGAGAGAGAGATAGATGCTGTGAACCTCTCGCAATGATCCATGTGATTCTACAACGCGTGCGATTTCGCGGAAACGAAGCAGAGACCGACGCGGCGGCCAGCGAACGGATGTGTATGACGAATCTATTCTCATTTCGTTTTCCTCTATGCGAGAGAGTCATAAGTACGCTTCTCCACACCTGTATCGTCCGCCCCGCGATATATATCGCCGGTTTCTCGTGCCAGTTATTTCGTAACGATCGCGCACGACGAGGAATCGCGCGCCGTCTTCGCGACAATTCCACTGAGAATTTTCGCGCTCTCACCGAAAATCGCACCTATTCCAGAATACTCACACGAAGCTGCGCCAGCGTGAGTGTTCTGTGCGTGATTCATGAGTTATTATCCCGCGCGTCGGAGATCGGGAATTACTTTGCGATTGCGCAGCGAAAGTTGGAATGCGACCAATAAATATAATGTCTCATCTGTAATCTTATTGATCGAATCGATATTTGGCGTAGAATCGAAATGTGAGATACAATAATATAAATAAATTAAATGCCAATACAAGAGAGCCAATTATGTTATTCTGAACGTTTTGTGAAAATATTTTTTTAAACTTTATTTTTCATGAGATTCATAAATGATTCACTTCACGTTATCGATGTCTGTAAATTCTTATTCTTATTTATTGATACTTTTGTTGTTTAACGATGAGATTTTATGAATTTTTATGACTTTTATTTCTTGTGACTCTAAAAGAATTTTATTATCTAATTTACAACTTTTTTGGTTTTTAAATTTGACTACTGTATTTGAAGTACATCATCATTGTTACATCGTGTGAGAATAATAGGTATTAAGAGAAAGATTGAAATTGTCTATCTTTTATGAAAAAAATAAAGTTTTAAGAATATATTAAGTGTGGAGAAAATAGTTTTTTATAAAACATTCGGTAACATTAGCTTATATTGACCTTTAATTTATCTATATTTCACGAGCTATTTTCTGTGATACAATAGTTTTTCGTCTGCATCTACATAGTGATAACAATGACTAAAACTACACATAGTTAACGATATATATATATATATATCTTCTTATATTTCTAAAATGCAAGCACGACAGTGATAAATCGAGTCGGCGTTGCACGGCAAAGATTCGGTGTTTACGGACAGGTGAAAGCGCAACGAATCAAAAGCTCTCAGAAACGTTTTGAAGCTTTCCGCTCAATAGTGATTCAGGTTGCATATGACCGCGTTGCTGACCGGCCGTTGCTTGAGAATCAGGAAGGTTCTCCGGGGGGATGCTGAAGAGAAAAACGAAAGGCAAGCAGGATGGTAGAAGGCGAGAGAGAGAGAGAGAGAGAGAGGGGGGAGGAAAGGGTAAGACGTAAGAAGTCAAAGACGCAAATAGAACGCCCAAGTTAGCCTAACGGTTTCGCTGGGCGGATTGAGAGAGAAGTTGGCGCGCTTATACCAACCGTCTCTTCGTCTGTTCATAGCTTTTCGCCTCTTCCTCCTCATCCTCTCGACACCTTCCGTATTTACTACCATCAATCGAATGCCGTCATCATATACTCGTAAGAGACATCTATTGCAAGAAAATCTGATGCGATATGAGAGAGAGAGAGAATGTGTGTGTGTGATAAAGCTGTTTATTCTTCTTGGAAAAAATGTTATATAAAATAATTAAGTTAATTGCTACAAAGAAATATTTATTAAGAACTTTTCAAAGTTTAGTCTTGTAACAACTTTGACGTTACAGTTTAGACATCATGTATCCAAACGAGTAAAACGTATCAACGAGATACTTCGACACGATAAACGAGAGACCGAGAATAAACGAAAGAGTGAAAAAGAAAATTAATGAACAATGACTCAGCCAGGCTGAACTATCAGCGCATCGTGTGTATCAAGGCTTATTTCTTTCTCTTCTTTTTTTTTAGTCGCTTTAATATTTACTTTCCACCACCGTGCCGCTATCGTCGAAGATTTTCTGTTACAAGGTAGCGACGACAGCTTTATGAAATCAACGCCGTACTCTTGCGCGCGATTACCGAGCTTTTTTCTCCACCCACGAATAAGAGAAAGTCGAGCCACTTGCGCTCTCGCATTTCGGCGAATAAAGAAATCGTCGATGTGAAACTCTTCCATTTCTTTCGCGCCACCTGCTCGCCACTCATTTCATCGAGTCTCGGCAGATAAACTATAAATTTAGTCACTGTTGTTGGTCCATTGATCTTCTCCTTGGCGATAGGCAGTTGCCGTAAAACATAATCGGACAAAGATTAAAAAATATTCAGTTGAACAAAATTTTCATTATGTATTTTTACACGAAAGATGTGATAAGTTTCGACGTTCTTGGACCAAGGATATTCCGTCCAATTTTCTGTTTCTAATATCGAGCAATAAAAGCATAAGACGAGAGCGTGAGCATAAGAATTTCACGTATTTACCGAAAAATCCACGAAGGTGTTGCTCGTTAAAATGATGCGTATATACTTTGGATTTTCGCGCCCGCGCGACACGCGTCGCATAACAATTCGCGCGTTCGCAGGCGCGTAAAAATAGCGGGAATGGCGTCGCGAAAAGAAATATCCCTGTAGATTTCACGAACGCGATCTCGTTACCGGGGGTTAAATAAAAATATTAGCCTACGCTCGCTCACAGCGAGCCGCAAAGTGAAATGTTTGCACGAGTTTCTGCCCTTCCCGCATTCCCCGTTTGCTCATACGCTTCTCCTTTTCCCATCGGAACGCACGCGCGTGCATAATTCCCGTACGCATGTGGGTTCTCTGGGGCCAACGCATATCCGAGCATGCAGATGAGATCACGTCTCGGATCCTGAAGAATCAGGAGCATTCGTAGGAGTAATTCGAAAATTCTATCTGTATTCTTCATACGTACCGCTCAAGTACGTACGAATCTCGGAATCACGCAAAGCAATAAACTTCCCGTCTTTGGCATATCACGAAGATGACTATTGTTAAAAAAAAAAACTAGAAGAAAATATTTGTTACATGTGTAAAACTGTATTTAAAAATTCTTTAAATATATATAGATCCTTTTAATTTTACCAAATGTATGGAATATTCAATTTTTTTGCACTGATTATTTTTTAGGGAGAATGTAAGTTTCTAAACAACGCTTTAGTTCTCTGTGATAGAGTCAAACTTCTGTTAAGATACATAAGCATCAGTTTTACATATAAACTGCATAAAATCATACTGAATGCAAGGTGCGAAAGATAAATCGCGTGACACGTAGTTATGTGATACACAAAACGATCTAAAAAATAACATGCTTGGCGGTTGTTGCCTCATAAATTGTTTCCCCTATCGGCTTGCTTCGGTATGATACGAGCAACGAAACGAATTCGAGCCGATCCGATAAGAAAGTACAAATTTACGCTCGTTGATGAGACGCGAGCCGGTCGATCGGTCGTCGCCACGTTTCGCAACGGCGTGTTTTTTACAAAGCGCCGTCGGGATAATGTCTTAACTGGCCTCTGCCAGGAGTCGTTTACACATTGATCGAGAACGGAACGGCCGTATAAGCAGTCGGTAGAGTCGTTTGCACTTTGCACCAAAAAGTTGTCTGGCCGTGCTGCTCGCTCGGGTGATTACGCGGAGCTCACTATACTTACAACATTTACATACGAGTAGTACGATGCTCGCTTTTTTCACGTCGTATATTCGCTGCGCTCAATGAAAAACGCGCGTCGAATAATTAATAATTGCCGAACGCCAACGGCGTTACTTGATTATTTTTAACCGCAAAAAACATACAGTTCGCGTCTGTAAAGCATACATATGCGTTTACATGATTTTTCGCGAGGTAGCAGTGCATAACATAACAATCGCGATTCTGTCGCATTTCGACAGAAGAAGACACTGTAACATTTTGACGACAGACTCGTTTTCTATAACTGAAAGTCGTATATGCGATTACGCGACGACAAGAGAAAATTACCTTAGCGGGGAAAGAAGCCTCTTTCGAAGGAAACATCGCCTTCACTGATCGCTTCGTCCAATTTTGCACGCTCTCGCCTCGCCTCGGTCGTTTGGCGGAACGACGCAAGGGGAGGAACTCGTTCCGTTGATGTTTGTTCCGCAACGCTCGATAATGCAGTTAATCACCCTCGAATTACTTTGCGAACGATCGATCGATCACTGTTTAACAAGCGAAACCGCGAGTATATTCACGTACCCATTCGTTCTGCAGATAACGCACGCACGAAACACGTCTCGGACCGTTTCCGAAAATTTTCAAGTACGCAGGTTGATTCGCTCTGCTCGTAAAAACTCACATAACAAACGCTAATAAAAGTTTGCATTTTTCTTGAAACAAATAACTTGAAAAATAAAATAGTGAAAGAAAAAGTATCTTTGTAGCAGAGAGAGACTGATGCATCTCTTATTTACAAAATTTTAAAGGCACGTTAATTTTATTGATCAACTATCTAAGTTGATTAACAATTAAAAACAAATTAAACAGTGCAGACATTTATTACATTTATTTAGGTAAAATATTTAGGTAAAATAATGTAAACAGTTCATATAAATATTTTTTATTTTACCCAGATAAAATAGTATTTATATTCAATTAGTTTTTAATTGTTGATCAACAATTAATTAATTACAACAAAAAACAACAAAAATCAAGACGTGCAAACACGTCTTAAAATCGTGGAAATACGTTAGCAGATATACACGTCGGTTGATATACATTCTGCCGAAGCAGGCAGAGACAATTTCTCTTCTAACGTTGATTTATAATATTACAAACTGTGATGAACTTAATTGATTGGCTATATTTAGCGATAATAAATAAATCGGATGACGAAAAGAGAGTGATTGATCATTGCCGGCGCTTAAAGGCGCAAAAAAGGCAGAAAGACATCGCTTGGACGCTTTACATAGCGTTTGCCAACGTCTGGCCATGCCGGGAATGGAAGAGGGGAGACCTTCTGCCTTTATACCGGCTAATACTTTGGACGAAAATATCTGTAATACAAGGACAAGCAAGCGGCTCTAGCTCAGCCACCAAACGCAAAATATTCGCCAAGCTTTCGAGTCGAGCGAGATAAGCGATTCTCGCAATCGCGGCAGAATCGAATTCGATAAGCGAGCGTAAAGTAAAAACTTCTTTCGTCCGAAGGAAAAAAAAACAAACTCGAAACGCATTTCAATCGCACGGTATACACGAACGACTGTGGTAAAACAACCGGAATTTTTGCTGCACCTACACATATCGCGATATAAATCGTCATTCGATATTGCACGGTGAATGACTTCCGCTTGCGCAAACATAAACTCGTCGACGTTAAAGTTGCCATTTCGAATCTCCGTTCTTGAACTTGAGGCGTCTTAATGCGGAATGCATCCAATGCGACCCACACAGACGTGCGATTTCGCGCGTTGTAGGCGAAATGGCACGAAAGTCTGAAATATCTGTTGAGTCGCTGTTTCCAGGATTGACAGCTCATCAGCTCATAATGCGCCAAACATCGGCTTACGATTTACGCGGCCAACAACTATGATTCTATCTGCGCGTAGGTGAAATGTCGACGGGTCGTACACTCCGACCATTAGAACATCTTCTATAAAAAGCGTAATAACTTCACGTGATGCGAGTTTTTTATTTTGTTACTGATTAATGATGCACACCATCTGCTCGCGAAATCGAATAAACACACGCGACATCAATTGTGCGCGGTACGGAAACTTAAACGTGCAAACCGCGAGCCTCCGAACGAGACAAATTTCCGGTTTTTCGACGGAGTTGGAGCGGATCAGCGCACGTAGGTGGCGTATTCAGTAACTCGTGAACGCGCCTTGCATAAAGATGTGCCCGATGTGAAATCGCCGAATTTCGAAAGCCAACTCAACTTACATATCGATATTCGCCGCACAATTCCTGAAATTGACATTTGACGTCCTTGACAAATATCCGATTAATTGCGAACAAAATTTGCATCGCACCGAGACGCCAAGTAATTTTCGCGCAAACTACAAAAACTACGAGCGTTTGTTCGAAAACATGCGATTCCGAAACCATCACAAACCACGCCGCGATGCAGTAGATATAGACATTTTTCAACATTATCGCACGATTGGACTTGGTGCCAACTTGTACATCGGCGCCTTACAAAATTAGGCTAACTCGCAGCAACAATGTAGCCGAGAGCCAAGTTAAGACACACGGAGCTTTTAACGAAATCGGACGAATATTACGGCCTGCGACAAACCGCGCTCGTTATTTTCAAGATTGCAAATCATTCAAACAAATGCGAAGATTTATATATCGAACAATGAAATTACAAATTTACCGATCGATAAATACGAACACATTATATTATTGCAGATAATTTATTATCATACGAATTAAGATCCTTTCACGAGTATTTTACGCAATTTATTATCGGCATTATATATAAACGATTATGTTTATGCGATGTTTCATCACACATCGAGCAAAAGTTTTGTGGAAGTTCTGGGAAAATCGGTGGATTGTCGTGAGCGAATAATCACCTGTCGCTGTGAATATATATCTAGCTGAGACCAATTTTCTAAGAGCGCATTATACAGCTTGATAAACTTGTTTATTTTGCGGCGCCTGTTCACGATTCGCCAAATGTGACAGATGTGTCATATACGCTTCGCTCCCATTCGCCCTCACTAAAACAGCATTTGATACTTCTACCTCGGAAATGTAATAATTAATATTGCGCAGGAGTCGAGAAACAGGCTTGTTGTGTATAGTTGCATATAACGCGCACCGAAATGTTAAAGACCGTGTTAAAGACACATAGGATAACGAAGAATTATGGGCGACACCCAATGGACGTGGGTGGCGCTCAGCTGCACGTTATTGCTTTCGAGAATTATGTAAGCGTGTCTTCGCAAAATATATGACTTTATTTAATGAACATTTACAACCTATCTCGCGTCACGCATCACATATCGCGAATTACGGATATTCAGACGCTCGTGCGAATTTGTAGACTCGTAAAATATTTGTTCAAAATGAGCTATTAAACTGTTTCTCGTAAGTATAATATTGAAAAATATAGCAACAACAATGAGAGATTCTATTCACTGCAATTTTTGTTTATAAGAAATAGACTGAAACTTGGACCGGATAAAAAAAAAAAACAATGAGACATCTGTACATATTTAGTGTCTTTTAATCGTCAACATCCGGAAATTCGCATATATCCCTTTTCTCTCGGTTATTTATAAATTCTAAATATTTTCTGACACACACATTCTCGCCACCTGTCTACTTAGTTCCTCCTAACCTGACCTAATCCGCTTAAAAATATCTGAAAATATTTGTCATCCGACGAAAATTGGCCGTCTCTGTTCGCTGAAATGGCAAACGACTTTTGCGTCGACTGAGAACGCAGCCCGGAAGGCAGCCAATTTGTCGCTACAGTTTATCACGCACGCTAGCGGGCATACAATGATGAACAGAAATAATGGAAAATTATCATTTTTGTGATAGAAATCCGTGCAAACAATTTTGCGAAATCACACCTATCGCTTGACGTTTGATTAATCTATTGTTCGTTATATGATTTTAAAGACGGGTGGTCGATCGGAAGTGGTCGCCGTGTTCGGCGGAGTACATCAACCCTCGATGAGCGTTTATGTGAATATGGAGAGGTCAGTTCATTGGCACTCGATAGCACTCAATGGCACTGACGTCGATGCGCTCGACAGAATTACCAGGCAAAGAACGTAAGGCGAAGAACGTTATTCAATCAACTTTCTGGCACTCGTTGCAACGGCAGTCGAGCCAATTCACTACGCGATCGATCATATTCTCGAGTGGCAGATATGTTGTTAAAAAAATTGCTCTTTTACGTATATTGAAAAAGAACTCGAAAACAAATAAACTTGTTTACTTTCTTAAATTAAACCGTTCGGTCTTCATTAAAGGAAGCGAGAATAGATCTGCAGAAATACATTATCTGCATATTATTTGTACTTGAAAAAAGAATGCGCGACTTGTGTGGATGTTATCGATTTGATAGTCATCCTAGATCATTATGATCCTAAGAAAGCTGCAAAGCAACGAGCAGCAAACTGTTTCTCCAAAATGGCTCGTGAAAAAGGAAGCAGTAAAGGTGGTATTTCGTTTGGGTACCATCCAGGTCATCCTTTGGACTACGTGCTGCAGACGAGAGAGTGTGAGAAGAGGAGAGAGAAAGGAGAAGAAGAAGAAGAGACAGTGAAAGTTCTTAGCGGATAGAGACAGTTGTGGACAGAAGCAACAGAGTTAAAGAGGTTAGACTGATCTCACGTCAGGCTCATTAAGGGCTAACAACAGCCTCGTCGCTTCCTCTCTTCAAATCTCCACGTTTGTCATATCTCGCCTTTTCATCTTGGTTCCGTTATTATTATTCGTGGACATTTTTCAACATGCCTATTATTAAATATATAGAATGTTTTGCAGTCAAGAATGAAAATAAAATTTTTACAAAAGTGATTTAGAATTTCTGTCGTGACGTATTTTACTTCTACATCCTTGTTTAATCACAGAAGCGAAAGAAACTTTGTAACAATGCGAATTGGCGCGACCAACCAGTCGCCGGCCGCATATCTCCGTTCGTCTGCTGCAAAAGGCACTTGTCCCGGTCTAAGTATAGCAAATGATGTACACCGATAGGACAACGGCGATGGTCTAACCCGAGCAAGACACTGCAGTGTTCCCTTCTCTCTCTCCTTGCTCGCCGTCGCTCTTTTGACAAGTGTGCGCGATTTGTAAAACGTCTCCTCAGCAAAAAATTCGCGACAGGCTTGATTAGCATACGGAACGACAATGTAATAGGTGTGATCAAACGCTACTCGGCGAGTCGCTCGAATCTACACAGGTATGTTCCAACGAAATGCAAATTGGACGTCGCCGGTGGTCGCGCGTAATAGCTACGCGATCTAATTTTGTGTGCCATCCAGCTCACTGACTCACTTGGCACGTATACGCGCGATAGTGTATTCTTTCTTTCGCTTTCATTTCGCGGAAAATACTAAGGGATTGTCGGAGATCGAAAGCCGAGAAAATTTTCGTGTTCTTCGAATTAGAAAACGCGGCGACCGGGTGAAAAACCTTCTCTTGGCGTCTCAGCCAAGGAAACATTCACAGAGCCTAAATTTATGGAACTTATCTCGAGTCAGATCGTATTCTCGATACCGAAAGATGAGACGTATAGTGACTTGATTCGGAGGGTTTCTGTTAGTTTCCGTCTATTCGTCGCCGCAGCCATGAAGGTCGCCCGTGACGATTGGTTCGAGGAAGTCGCGAGATAGGACGAGCAACGTCACACACATTCGGTATCGTAAATGAAACAGAAACCTCCGCGTTGAGACGAGGCGGGTGTGCAGTGTTGGTGATCCGTTTATTTTTACAGCAATGCCAGGGTGAATGCTCCGGGTGAATGTTTAGCTTCGGCACATCGGGTGCGCGCATACAGACACGCGCGTGCATATCGCACTGTCCGTATACGCGTGCATACTTATATAGTGCCGTCGCGACGCCGAATTTCATTGGCGTGCGTAATAAATGCGATGATTCATGTCGCGCGATACCATTCACATTTTCGTGAAACCGTTTGCGGCTCAATGACAAAATCGAACGTGCCAAATCGCGGAAAACGAACGCTATAGCTTACAGATAACGAAGCTTGTTTGTCTATAAACGTTTTCATTGTACTTCTTATTTCACAGCTGTTTCCTGTTGAAGTTCATGTTAATATCAACATCTAGACAGTTATGACTTTTATTGAGATTGATTGAAAAATTATCTAAAATTTTTACAAACATTATCGATCTTAGTTACGTCTTAAAAAATATCGAACACATGCTCTCGTATTGTGTTATAGTTAAAATTTGTATTAGCCACTTATGCCTTCGCACACATTGCCTACGTATGTACATCGATAAAAGATGAGAAAAGTCCACGGGAAAAGGCACAGGTAAAGCATTAATACTATATATTGTATATATATTATATACAAAGTCGACTGGATTCGGGGTTGTCGGTCCATTAGCGATGTTTTGCGCGAGCAAAGTGCGTGCGCGCACAGCTGTTACGGCGTAAACTACGCTTATATCTGCCAAGAGCAACAGGAGAACGCGGCGCGTGTGCACCCAAACAGGAGGCGGACAAGATTACGGGGAAAGGGAGACGGCGTTATTCTATCGAGATCACTTCGACAACGGTCTGTAACGTTAAATATAACGAGCCTAACTTCCTTGTTTCACGTGCCGCCGTCATAAGCAAAATGTAATCGCGACGACAAAAATAGTAAGCTCAAGGGCGAGATAGCATTTTTGTCTGTCAAAAAAAAAAAAAAAAAAACTGTTGTTTAAAGCTAACGAAAAACAAAGATGTGCGTCTGAATTTCGTAAAAATAACGATGATTAATTTCTTGTTGCATTTCACGTCTGATATGTATCGGTCTTCATATATATAGCGTCCAACCGTAAATACAATTTAATATTCGTGCATAGTTATATAGTCAGTTGACAGATTTCACGGTATTATTTTCGTGGTAACAACTGTTCCAATCCACGCGTTTCGTAAACACTTCTATCGGACGTATCACATTGTTGTCCTCATTTTCGACGACCGCAAATCTTTTCAGACTATAAGTCTGTTTACCTAACAAGATGTTACCTAACGAGAACGAAGTAAAATGTTTGCGCAAAGTAAAAAAATCTCTTATTTCCCAATTTAAAAAATGTATAAAAATGCTATAAAATCTAATTTTGTGTAAATTTTTGTATAATTTAAATTGCAGTGATATTTTTTGAAAGAAATCCAAAAAGTAGTATATAGACATCGGAGCAGAGGAGGCACCATGTGTTCATGGAAAATAAATAAAAACTATTTTATATAATTGTAGGATTGTTAATTATATTTAAGAAAGTTTTAGTTTTATTACTCAACGCGCTCCTATGTATGTATATCTAATACACACTATTTTATTAATGTTTCGGATTCGAAAGTCCGCACATGTGAGGGGCGTGATTCGCGAAAGATGCACGTAATCGCGACGACGTAATGCACAAGCTTGTAACAGCGCGTGCACGCGCGCGTAGGCGTGTTCACGCGTAAGACTTCTCGAAGGCGTCAGTGTGGCAGACGCACATAATACGTACGGCTTACGAGAAATAATCCATAGGTGTGAGGGTGTAGCTGCCGCTTGGAGTCCAGCCAGAAAACCGGAGAGAAGATGGGAGGAGGGTGAACCATCGCGCCCACGCTTCGCGCATACCGTGCCGATAAATAATCGAAAGAGTCGTCCAGAATCGCGAACTGCCAAATTCACGTCCCCGCAAACGACCCGCGTCGCGAATCCTGCGAAGGTCGCCACGCTGGACGCGAGATTTACGTCCGAATTTTCTTCGTTTATATAGATCATGTAAAAATGAAAGCAAACGAGAGACGGTCACGGTAAACACGATGTTTAAAATCGTGGCGATAAAAATGACGACCGTGTCGATAATGACGATATCGGATGAAAGTGATGTACGATCTATCTGTTAGCGCGCGATTACACTTTCGCTTATATAAACGCATGTATAAACGCAAGTCTAGATTCAAAAGATTACAGTAAACTTGTAGTTTTTTACAAGAATTGCTCTTTAAAAACCACTGAAATTCACGCAAATTCACATAAGAGACAGTAACCGACTACTGTCCGTCTTGAAATTACTAAACCTATTACCCTAATCTCACAATATTTGAATCTGACATTCCTCGCTATCCAACCTATTGTCAAAACCTGCAGCTATGGAATAACCCATCGCACAGTCAGATCTTAAATATAGCCGCGTGTTTGCCATCGACAGCTGTTCTTCTCGATGTTTACGAGCCATTCGCGTATCTACGAATCACTTTTATACGCCGGTGTGAGACTTTGCGTCGAGGTCGTCCAAAAATCAGACTTTAAAACTCGGATATATATCAAGAGAAGACGCTCTTAAGAGCGCTATATCATCAACGGCGACTAATAATTTCCACGCAATTAAAGGACAACAGACGATCAACAGTTTGTTTACGCAACAGCGCTGTAATTCAAAAATGACGCTGGCCATAAATTGAAAAAAGCCATGGATTACAAGCGACATATTTTTGTGAAAAAGATAAATTTAGATGAAGATTTATCGATCGCTGAAACGATTCTTCTCGCGATCATATTATCGTCAACGCCCACAATGTCGACAATTTTATACTTATTGACCGCGGTCTTGGAGAGACTATCGTGACACAGCGGAGCGTAGAAATAAGCTCCGCATTACGTAATCGCGCGATCAAAAAGAATGAAAATAAAAAAGAATAGCCGTCCGACGATAGAGAGCGAGAATAGCATTTTTCTGTTCTTCATTTTCCATTTCTCTTTAAAATACGAAATATGAGAAAACCTAGATGCAAATGAATGATATGTTACGCGCAAATGAAACAAAGATCAAGATCGTAACCTTTAAACTTTTTCAAGAAAAAACATACTGTTCCTAAATTTGCAAAACAATTGGTTTTTTTATGCTTATGCAGACATAAAGATTTTGAGATTGAACCGAGAAAATTAAACAAGAAGAATATAAGAGATTACAAAAAAATATTTTTTCTTTCTTCAATGTGTTCACAAGTTGCAGCTATATTAAATTTATTTACAATTAGAATATTCTGCCTCTTTTTAAATTTCGTAATTAACATAGCTATTAATTAGCTATGTTAGAACACAAAACAAATTTTGTTCTAAAACTGTGTTTCTTTAAAAAAATTGAGAAAAAATGTGTGTCCAGCTTTTTAAACATCATATATCATTGTGTTAAAAGCTGAAAGCTTTCTGCCTCAGATTAAACTGTCCACTTTATGCGTACACTCGCACTATATAATTAGCTTCTCGAAGTGTCTAACGAAATACGGTTCATTTGTCATCTGCGCAAAGGGGGAGTCTTTCTTAGAAAATACAATTTTCTCTCTGCTTAGGAAAACGATATGGATTTTTAAATTATGCCACTTACGGTGAATATCTGAATGTGTACTTCGCGACGGTGTTTACAAAACTACCAACAGATGCGGCAGTAAAGAAAGCAAGCGCGATATCCCGACGTAAAATTGTTGAAGGAAAGTAAGTAGGTCAATACCGGGAATCCGGTGATCGTTAGCATACTTGTACGGCCTGGTGTTTACAGGAGGAATTTAATCGCAAAAGAAATTCAAATAAATCTAGCAAGCATGATCTTGACTCTAAATTCGATTTTTAAAACAGCCACTACTTCTAAAAGCTCTCGGACCATTCATTTCCTGTACTAAGTTCCACAGAAAGAACTTCCGAAAAAATGCAACAAAATTACATAAGCTTGTAAGAAATCGACAAATAATCTTTCTATATACACCGACAATTGCACTTAAATAAAAGGGTGAATAACCGCGGGTAAAAATACTGACACAGCCATAGGCACAAGAAGAGAAGTATCGAAACGAAAAAAAGGACAAGATGAGGACAGAGAGATCAAGAGAAAAAGCCCAAGGAAGAGAGAGAACAACAGGGCTAAAGGAGTGCAGTTGGACGTGGTCGCCGCACGATCCGGAATGCGCCTTGCACATTCATTCGTCACAGTTTGCCTCAAACCTGGTCCAAATGTCCAGTCGTGGAATAAATGACTTATTAATATATTCCGTTTGAATTGAGATTTCGCATTTTCGCAAAAAACCTTACTTTCCGATTAAAAGCTATCTCAAATGTTTGTTTATCGACATATAACAGTCTTTGTTTGGGTAAATCCCAAACAGAGTTGTTATAAATTCATTACAATTTTTCATCTCTGAAAAACACGCTCTGTTATTACTATTACTCTATTCCTATTTTAAATTAAAAAGTTTTATTGTCAATACACGCTTTGCACACGAATGTTATTAATAAAGTCGTATAAATAAGATATCTCAAACAGAATTGTTATATCTCTTGCTTATATTTTTAACACGTTGCTTGTCTACTCATCGGTTTTGCATAAACTCGACGTGACGATATCTCGCGTGCGCGCACACATATGCACGCGCGCGCAGCATAATAGGGGGTTAAATTAATGAAAATAAAAAAACGCACTAGCTCAAAACGTGACACTCTTTATTAGTCAACGCAATTATGTTAGTCACAACATCGAGGTTAAGGGTCAATAAAAGGAAGAAGAGGTAGAACCACTCGTCGCGACGTGGTTTGGTGCAGAGCCACGCATGCCGTACCGTCACAGTGTTTACAGCGCTTTGCCCTCGGCTCAGGCATTCTGTGGTAACCTCGTGATCTCACCGATATCCCATCGTCGTTTTATGCACTTCGCGCACAGACACGCACGAGCGCGCACATGCACCACTCTCCCGATGCACTTTCCGCGCGCGCGGATACGACGCGCTGAAATTGTTCGTCAAAATCGGGAGAGAGATCGTTTTGACACACGACCCGCAGTATTACAAGACTATCCCGATTGATCATTGATCATCGGTCTTGAGGATCATCTCCAGTTGTCCATATTTTGCGTTGATCGTGAAAAAGTATCTAAATTGAAACAGTTTGTTGCACTTGCAGCTTGCAGCGGGCGTCAATCATTCAAATTGAAAAGTTCAATTGAATTTCTTCTGCATATTTTTATGACATACAGTTCATAATTCTAACAATTGAGAACAAGACTGAATTATTTTGTAAATTGATGAATGATTAATAATATATACGCTTTCTGCGCGATTATTTATATACAACTTTTTCGAAAACAGTTTTCATTTATTGTTTTCACCGAAATTAGAGGGAATGCAGCTTCATCTGTCTGTGGGAATGATACGTTGTGTTTCTCATGTGTGCGAGACAAGATCGCACTCGCTACAGATCCCCATCCTTGGATTTGCCATCTTGCTCGGCTCAAGTCACGTCGCACTGTTCTCTTACATTGTTTCGTTCACGCGTTTCCCGCCACGCAATCACGATAACGATCAGAAACTCGACATAGTGATTATTCAGCGACCGATCGAGATTCGGAGGAAATATCGAAAAATTTCAAAACATAGTCAGTTCCGGTTTTTCCTCACGTGAATGACTTTTACTGCTGTGTCTACACGGGTTTCCTGAAACAATTGAAAACCTTCCAAACCACGTTTTAACAAAAGAAATATTCTGAATGATTTTTTCCCAATTTCTTTTCTTCTGTTCGTTGTATCGAAGCATCACACGACAATCGATCGTGTCGTCGAAATTACAGCCCCTTGCAGCGGTCGACGATCATGATTCATTTTCGGTTCAATATCGATATCGCTATGTGAGTCGAAAGAGTCGCGCAGGGATCTCGTGGGCGAAAGGGTGTCGCGGGATGTGTTCACATCGCGAAGTAGAAGGCGTCGTCCAGGTCGCCGCAATAGCGCCTCGCTGCCATGTCACACGCGCACTGACGGACGCCCGACGTGCAGACGCCGACTCTGACGCCGGGACGCTACCTTCGGCCGGACTCGGTCCACCATCTCGGGAAGCGTCGGGACGCCTGTGCTGGCATTGTGCCAGCATGCGAGAAGCTGACTCGATCGATCCTCGCCAGAAGGCGTTAACGCCGCCTTACGAAACCTCTCTTTTACAAAATCTCAAACGACTTTTGATGATTAATCGCGAAACACCGTCAGTAATAACGATCACTAAGTGAATTTAAACCATTTAACGAAAGATCTTCAAGTAACAGTGGTGGTTTGTTGTTTTCTTTTTTTTTTTTTTTTTCAATATATGCCTGACAAATGCAATAGTTTATCACGAAAATAGAATCGTGCAACGTAACGAGAGTGTGTAGGTATACATTGGTTTGATCAATCGGCAAACGTTCGTTTTCGTTGAGTAGTTGCTCCTGGCCGTGTCCAGTTGCGCGTCCGTAACGAGCGCGGATAAATGATTTACGAACGACAATGACGTTCATGGCAATAAGCGTGCCAAAAGTATCTCCAGTCTCGCGTGAGACTTTCCTCGAAACTCGGTTCACGACGATTAGACGAACACTCGTTAAAGTCCCGTCGTATAACATTCGCGTCAGTCAATGCGGCTCGTTGAGAATTCGATGGCTCCTCGTGAAAATACGACGAGCGAGGAGAACGGCGAAGGTAAGACAAAGAGACGCGCACATACACAAGGTGTTACAAGACTCGGAGATGGCGAGTGGGCGTTCATCACGGTTTATCGCGTTTTGGCGCGAGTGACGTCACTATGGGGATTGTAAAAGAGACTCTAAAAGCAAACAGATGGTCTTTAAAGGGGACGATAAGCCGGTGTGTACTATCGTTCGACTATCGCGCGGAATTGCTAGAAACACGTTATCATTACCTGTCGTTTTCACTTTTGACAGCGAGAAACTGACCTAAAAGTGTAACAATTACGAAATTTTCAAACGACTGTCGGTGTGAAGTTGTCTTTGTAAAGTTGGCACTCCATCTTTAAAAAATAAAAATATAATTACGTTAGTTTCTGATAAGCGACACCAATATTTCCGTTGAAGGGAACCTAGAAAAGGGAACTTTTATAAGTAAAAAATAAAGTATTGAAGTTAGTATCTCATGTACTAAAATTTTCTTCGCCGCCTACTTTAACTATGAAATCTTATAGTTCTCGAAGAGTTCTGTAGTTTCTGATAAGTTTTATTAACGCTGAGAGCCCTTAAACACGAACTTATTAGAAACTGTAGAACTACTATGGGTGGAAATAGAACTATATTTAGATTTCTTAAAAATGGGATGCCACAACTTCACACCAACTGATCGACCTTACGTAATCCAGAGACAAGAATAATCGAGCATCTAGAACATCTGTATCTGCTATTCTTATGACGAGCGATAACAATCGCAACATTTTGCGATATTTGCTACACGGTTCCAGGATCGAATAAATTTTCTTTTGTTTATTTTTTGCGACAACAATTGGAGAAAAAGAGCGAAACGAGATTTCCCTTTAAGTCAAACGGTATAAGATGCGAAGAAATGTACATACGATGCCGATCGGCCACCAAAAGGACTGCATTTATATCGGGCTTTATTCCCGTTGTAATCGCGAATATTGTGTACGTCGTACGTCAGCGTCAAAAGGCGCGGTTAAGTGCGATCGTTAAAAAGGGTATCTCGTAACTGAGGCGAGCAAGCAGCGACTTTTTCCAACATTATTTCTTACGACCGTTTAAATGAAAAGACTCGGGGAAAGGAGGGACAAAGGGAAAGATACGCCCGGATGGAAAAAAGAAACAGAGAGGAGGAAGAGGAGAAGAGAGAAGTTTTATCGCGCGGTCAACAAATAAACGAGCGTGCGCCACGACGACGACGGCGCGCCGTGCAGAACGGGAAGGAAAAAGAGACCGCGAGAAAGTAACGAAAGTACATTTTATTGAGTTCTGGGTGGCTGTGTGTTGCCCGACGGCGCGCAAGAACGTACCTTACAAGTTAATAAATTCCGAAGTTTCCCCGCGCGAGAGCAACGGCACCGGATTTCGCTTCGTTGCTTTTAGACCATTGATGCGCTATAGGAAGATTTCACGTTATATCGCGAAGAAGCAACACACGTCGATTCTTTTATCAAAATGCGCCAGTAAGACAGCGAATCCCTAAAAATGAATAAAAACGGGTAAACGAACGGAGTCGCGTCGCGTAAATCAAAAGGTAAAATGTCGCGAGTTACGACCTAATGCCGTCGTAAAGAAGGCGCAGTATCAAAGTGCAGAAGAGTGCGATTTAAAGCAGCAGATAGTAAACTCGTCGTCGCGAAAAATGATATTCTCGCGCGACGAATGCACATCACGAGGAAAAAAATTAACGAGGAAAGAAAATAGCTGTTTACTTGTGACGAGCACTCTTGTTTCTTTTCTTTTCTCACGGGTCAGCAGCGATTACATCGCCATGTGTGTGTTTTTCGACGAGATACATATACACGGTGGCTGTTCGAATCTTCACAAGGACAACGGGCGCGCTCAGGCGAACGCTTAAGGTAACCGGTGCACAAGAAGCATTGCCTAACGGTTGCTACCAAACGGCCTAGAACGGCCTTCGGTGGCTGCAAGTACGCAACGGCTGACCAACCAGGGCGCAGGAGGCGGTTACTACTTAAACCGTCGTCGTCGGTTACCGTGTCACGCTTCGTTAAATGTCTCTTTCTCTCTTCTCGAGAAGAACGAGCCATGCTAATTTACCAATGAAGCGTAACAACGAGCCGACGCGGACATCACGAAAGGATAATAACGAAAGGCGATTAATTAGGCGAGCTCCGTAAAATTTCCGTCTTTCAGTCATGATAATGAACCATAGATGTTTCACACTTAAGCGGAACACGTAAATAAATTTTGCGAGCAAATCGGAAGCTGCCGGCACGTTCCTTCGGTCTTCCTTTTGAACCGACACGGGCAGCAGGACCGAAAAGCCTTAACCTAATTAAGGAAGACAACCCAGAGCGTAAATCACGCCGCCCGAGAGAAAGCGATGACGAGAGATAAAAAAGCGAGGAGAGGTGCGAGCAACGTGAATTTATTTTTCATCTTTTCTTGTATTTCAGTTTGCGTTGTTCCTTTTTTCTTACACGATCGCGAGCGTTATATGTTCACCTTCGTACATCGTCTATCTTCGCGTTATGTTGGGAATCCCACATTCCACAAATCCGGTTTACAAAGTTAAATTAAATCCTCTAACATTCAGGAAACTAATTGAAATAGATAAACAGATAAAGACTTTTATCTTCTTAGAAATCAATTTTCTGAGAAATCTCGGAAATCCACGTAATACATCACTCATTAATTAATAGAATTAACAAATAAATAGTATCTCTAATATCAATCACATAATTATCGCTGTAAAATGAAATAAACGTATAAATGTGTTCGCGTGTGCGCGCATGTGTATTCTTATGAGTAACATATTTCCGAAATCTCGAGACGTGTCCGTTTATATTTATAGGCGCTGAGTTGCGCAAGATTTCTTCTTGCGAATCTCTTAATTTTTCGCGCCGCGGCGGCAGTCAACGCTCATCACTTCCGGACGCGAGCGATCATTCTTGCGCGCGTGCACGGGGAGGTTTTTCGTTTTCTTTCTGCAGCGATTAATAAATTCTCCGCGCGGCTTTTGCCATGCGCCGGTTGGTGCCACTCGCTCTCGAGAGTTCGAGACTCACGCGCGAGGATTAATGTGCCGCGAGGATTTATGCGCGATGTCGAGTGCAACTAGGTCATAATAGCGCTCATTAAACCTACGTAAAGGCTCACCTCCACGCGTGTAAGCGCGTGCCTCTGCCCTTTCGAAAACGCGCACATGCAGACAAGGTGTTTTTCTTGCGCCGCGTGGGAGGGCCGCGAAAAAAGAAAGGGTTGAAGGCGTAAAAAAGGACAGTGCGAGGGAGAGTCGGAAAAAGCACGGAAAAAGGACGATGTGTGAAAGAGAGAGAGAAAAAGAGAAAGCGAGAAAAAGACAGACAGAGAAAGATACAGCATTGAAAGAAACGAAGCGAAGGCACGCGCGAACAAAAATACGACGATCGCAGGAAATGGTGAATCAAACGGACAGCACCCGGCCGTTTCTATTTTTCTAACTATCACGACTTATGCATTCTCATCGTGCATTGATGTTACATATATACGCGCATATCTCTCTCGCGAGAATACGTCTTAAAACATTATTAAATTTTACAATATTGGCAGAATAAAAGTTAAATATAAATTTTGAATTCAAAATACTTATAACTTTATGTTCAATGTCAACTTTAAACCATAATCGATACAGTAAAAGAGTAGACATTGTCAGAAAATCATCTCTAATGCGATAACGTAATCAAATTATGACATCTATGTAAATGATATGACATCTTATATAGAAATACATATTTGGTAAAAATCTTGTGTTCCTAACACGTTCTCAGCAAAATTCGAGTTTCACCAAATTAGGCAGCAAAACGATTTCGACTACGATTCTATTTTATTATCTTTTATCTATATTAGATTTTTTATTTATATTAGATCAAAGACGAATTTTAGAAATCTATAGCAGAATACGTCAAGTGTAATTATACACACAGTTGTTAATATTTACGTTATCGGTTTTCATCGTTCAGTTCTATGTATTTCGCAAATCGATTTCGACAGACTTTACATTTGAGGGCGTGAGAAAAGAGCGTGTGAAAGCACGACAGATTATCCGTCGATATCTCGGAGCTCGCGAAGTCAATACTAATTTTATATTTGGTGGAGAGACACGTGCCTCTCCCATAATTATGAGGATGTCAGTCAATCGCCAAGAGAGAGACACACGTTATACGATAACATCTTGATCGTCGTCAATAGTTTCGGTATATATCAGATGAATTGGTGAACGGAAAAAGTTTGTACTGTAAAGTTCGAACGTGAATCTCTTCTGATGAAAAGAATTCTTTTAAAAAGATGAGATACTAATTGAATTGATTTTTTTTAAACCACTCTCAATTTCTAATAAAAAAAAAATAAATGTTTATAGAAAAATGGTTCATCGACAATAAACTGTGATTCAGAACAAGGTGAATCTTGGGTCGGATGAGACATCATTTATGTATCACTTTGTTGATTACAGAACGCAAGAGAGAAGAAGGTGCTAAACACTTTCGGCAGCCAGATATACTTGTAGCGGGTAAGTCGGGCCAAAAGTCCGAAATAAAGCAGTAGCCAGACGTCGCCGTGGCAATATAATGTGGAGATTAATTTCTCACGAATGCGAGCCGCGGACGCGCCCTCTCGAAGCGCGAGCTATTATCCACGCGCGACATCACGTCAACGACCGAACACACTTCGCAGCACATATTACGACGTTTCTGATCCATTAAAGTTTTCTAATTGTGCTCGCAAATTTATAGTGTACAAGAAAATGTTTTCTTCCGATGATGTCTAGCTTCGTCACATTCTTTCTTGCTCACATATCTGTTATAAAAAATATATATTTTTAATTTTTTTTTAGATAAAAAATTATAATTAGTAAAACACATTACCAAAAGACATATTGCAACTTGATCTTAAATTTAAAATGACTATAAACAAAAAAAGATACGTAATATAAAAAATCAGAAGAAATATTAATAAGCATATAAAACGTGAACGCATCTCGTCGAAAAGACCCTCCTGGCCAAAAATACGCGGGATACATAAGCGAAAGCTCGGAATCGCGGTTTCGCCGCCAAGGCGTCAAATTTTTGATGCCGACCACCCCGAGGTCGAGCTCCCCTGCATCGCGCGTCGCGATGCGATACGTTCCAGTTTTCCTCAGTGCATCGTTCGGCGCATGAATTCCGGGTCGGTGTCGGCGCGGATTTACGATCGCCGCCCGATTTAGAGAGAGAGCGCGTCGACCGCAAAACTAATTGCGGCAAACGATCTCCTGAACGAGGGGAGGCGCGAAATGGCGAGACGCGAGAGACACGGGTGACAGCGAGAGGAGAAAAAGAACGGAGGAAAAGAAACGACGTAGAAGTAATGATAAAAACGGAGTGAGAGAGCGTCGTCGAGGGTATCATCGACGCTTTTTCTTCTCGCTCTATTCGCGCCTTTATTTAAGCACCGACGGTTATTACAAGAGACACAGTTGCCCGATTGGACAAAGTGGTGCTATAATTCAGGAAGGATTCATGAGTAACGTTCGCGCGCCCTCATGGTGACATTCCCTTGCGCCACCAAGTACCGTCAAAAGTATCTTTTTAATGATTCGGCGCATACACTCCTCTTATTCGACCAATCTTTCCGTTTCGCGCGCGCCATATGCAAAACGTGCGAGATAGAAGCCAAGAAAGTTGTCAGATGAGCGCGACGAAATTAATACGGTTGCGTTCGCGTGCTTCGAAAATCGCAAAATATAGCGCAAATAGGTGCGATCACATTTCTTGCGGTCGTCTCTCGAGCGACTTATCGACACACACAGCAAGGAAAATAAAGTAATTCTTCAGCGGAGATACGACGCGCGGCATAATTCACGGTAGTCGATGAACGCGCACATTGCCGCGCTGGTCGTAAATAATCGCGCAACCTCGTAAAGGATAATCATGAATTGCGTCATTATAAATGGTCCGAATCGAGATGTGCATTACCACAAGCGGCTCCTACGTCGCAGAGATACGGTGGCGGATTTAAGAGCTATCGAGTCTCACTTCGAAGTGGCGACCTCGCAAATTAATCGCCGCGAGTGCCGTGAGACGAGGAGCGGGGAATGAAAGGAACGCGAGGACGACGAAAGGAAGTGAGAAACGAAGAGGCGCGACGTCTGCAGGAGACGAGGATGAGTTTCATTCAGCCGACGAGAGCGAGAGGAAAGGAACGGGAGATGAAGCGGGTGGACGCGTATCGGAGTTATTTTCGGATCGACCCAGATATCGCCGACGTATTTTCTTGGACGACGCTTTAAGCTGTTTCGGGTAATTAGCGAATCGAGCCGCGGCCACGAGTACTCAACGCCTTATTGTCCTCGAGGTGCTGCTCGAGGCCTCGTTTGCTTTTGATCTGGTGACCGCGGCGTGGCGTGACGTAATGGTGTAGCACAGCAGCATCCACTCGCCCTGTGAATATAATATACTTCGCGTGCACTTCTCACTTCGTTCAACGTTTTTGTAATAAGAATAACGCTATATTCGTTATTTCAGTGAGAACCTGCTCCGCTATCAACATACAAACAAGTCAAGCGGAAATAATGATTCAAGTCAGCAAAATTGATATTTCACGCTGCACATGTCTATAATTATATTGTTTTTGCGTATAATCGATTCGGTAAAAAAAAAAAGATATTACACGAATAAACGTTTTAGATAAAAAATTGCGATCGTTTAATCTCTTATTAGCACAAATTATATACATGTTGCTGAGAAGAAATACAAGAAGATAAATAAATAATGATGATTCTTAATCTTACAAAACTTCCGCGAATTTGCGGAAGTGCATAGAACGGTGGATGTACTAATCATCTTCATTATCTTTCTTAATTTTTTTTAGACGTGTCTTGCAACGCCGAGGCCAATTTATCGAAAGCGTTGGCCGCAAGCGCAGGGTGGTACTTAAATTCGCGGCAGTAGCGATAAATTTGTCGCTTGTAAGCGACACGTCGGACGTACTGTAGCACGACCCAGCTGTTTTTAATATCTTTCTGAAGAATCTAACGTCGCTAAGTGCACTAGCTTACGGCCTGCTGCACAAGTTAACGGCACATTTCGATAAAATCTAAGCAAAATATTTCCTTAAAAAAATTATTTAGAAACTCTATGACTTTGTTATATAATTTACATAATTTAAGTTTTTATTCGGTGTAAACTTGAATATTAATTTTTTTTATATTATTTTGCATATATTATCCGACATTTAGTTTTAATTACGATCGTTTGATGTCACGCTCGAGATAACATTGTTTTCGCGCAATATGAATAAAACTCGGAACTGAATGGCCGCATTTAGCTGCAAATTTGGAATAAGTGCCGAAGATTAATCTTTATAAATCTATAAAAATGTTCCCCGTCCGCGCGAGTTTGCGTGCACGCACTTTGCGTGCGCGCGTGCAGCAAGGTGAGTACAAAATTACGTGTGCATATCGCGCGCTCTCTTTCTCACTCTCGTTCGTTCTCCGGTGTGTCGCCGCGATTCTGTGTGCGTGAAATTGCGTGGGCGGCATGACTCACCGTGGCCAGAAATACTCTCGCCTTTCCGACATTCACAACAAACACGAACGTCATCAGTGTCTCCGCCTCTCGATTTTTCGCGGTTATTACCCGTGTGAGATAGCGTCATCGATTTTTGTGATACGTATCGATACGTCGACGCGACGTGTTAAAACGCTTGAAGTTGCGAGACGCGACAGTTTAGCGAGGCAACAACTCGTTCTGACGTCATCGTAATTCTACGGTCACAAGATCAAAAGTCACACACCTAACCCGTATGCCACACGCTGTCAAAAAGATATTATCTTTACTTCCGATACAATACGCAAAGCCCAGTAATATCACAAGAGTATATTTTTTGTTTTTCTTTCTCTCTCTCTCTCTCTTCGTTCATAAAATTTTTCAAGTATTCTACAACGCGTGTATGTTTTATATTAAGCTCGAGACTGTTAAACGATCCCGAACTATCATTCAAAGATAATGGTAAGTTGCATTAAAAGAGAATAAAATTCACGTTAGCGAAGAAACTGCGCGATCAGAGAGCGATCGATACCGTGAGCGGAGCGCCATTAAACTCGTATTAACACATCATTATCACGGCGCGTAATACCCGTAATTTCTCGCGGAATGGGCTGCGGGCACATACACGCAACGGTTCATATTCCGACTTCATCGAGAGCGGATAATCCCGCACGAGCGTGCGATGAGTCACGATTAAGTGCCAACTCGCGCGCGACGTCCAATTACTTACGAGGTCACGACGCTCAACCCCGAAGTCCCTATAAAGAGACGACATTAATTCGCAAATAGCCGGAGTACCGTGCCATCCTTAATCCGTATTGCTCTATTATGCGACGTACAAGGTGCTAATGGCAATAAAATGGTAACAAAATGCGTATCAATTTGATCGTACAATGGATGGCAATCTCCATCGTCGTCATAATCGCACGGTTGCTGCCATCAGCAATACAGCTTGTAAAATATGGATAATTCACCATGAATCAGAGTTAATAATTGAAGACGGTTCTGTGACATGTGTGTGTCGCTTTCATTGTTAAATAATTCGACAATGAATTTATTTTTCGGAATCACGCGTGTGTGCCACATGCGGCGGATTACTTATAAAGCTTGCTTTTTATATATGTTCACAGAAATGCAACACCTGCGAGCGAACGTACGGGATTAAATTATTCAGTCAAGATTTCGCGTCCGATTATTATCTGATGGAGACGTGACCTCTCAACGCACATACGCAACGAGCTTAAAAAGTCAAATGATGAAACTTACGCGAAAGCTTGCAATATAATAATATGCGAGGGTGTCCTTTCCGTTTCAAAAGAGACTGGTCCCGTATTAATTGCCGCGCACATTAACGAAAATCGTACGACGTACTTTGGTTCGGCGCGACCGGCGCGCTGTGGGATAAATAATTACCTCTTAATTAAGGCACTCGGCTCGAACATCTGTTTCTCGACCATATAATCCGCAACGGACTCGTTCGTGTACATCGTTTTCTCCGTTCTTTCCTCCCGCGAAAATAAAGTCCTGATTTACGGCGTTGATCTCTCCGGCCAAACGCGGCCAAGTATCGCGCGACGAGGACAAATAGCACCCACGGTTATTTCCTTTCGTATTATCGCATGAATTATATGTGAAGCATGAAAAGAGATCACAATCGGTCGCTACCGAGTAGGATACGGCAATAACTTCAAGTCGCATTTTGCAAAACTCCGTTTCCAATTCTCAAGAGCGAAGTCTCAAATGTAGATATACGGAGAATAGCGGAATTACACTGCAATGTTTGTTACGTTAAAAATTAAAATACTGGCAAATAAATAATATCAGAATATAAGAACGCGAGTAGTCACTGCCGCGTGGGCGATAATGCGTGATGTGTAGAAATGTAAATGCAATGCAAGCGCATTGGCGATATGTGCACACCAATGTCTATGAACATTGTGATCGGATAATAAATAGTAACGTAATTTATTTGCCATGTATTATATAGTGTATATAATGCATGGCATTACATACATGGCATGTATAAATAAACTTTCCGCAAAAAACAATGTTGCTTAGATTTGTCACATACGATTTAATTCAAGTTATCGTAATTTTTTCTTAGATATTTACAGTTTTGTTGCATTAACTTTTTGAAAATAAGGTTTGTATATTTTCTTGAATTATTTGGTAAAATGTAATTTATCAGTTTCTTCTACTTTATTTCACGGTTTCTTCGTTGCGCATCCAGTCATAACGTAACGGTACAAAAATAGTTTTGGACGAATCTAGAACAACCTTGGCAAATCGGCGTGACAAACCTTGGAAGGAGACGAGGTCCTTGGAATATGTCGCGAGTTCACGAGACGCACCCTTAATTTTTACATAAAACAACAGGACATATGCACGCCCTGAGTGTGTACGCGAGTCGCGCGATCGTTCCGATGCCAACAGGAATTTACAGCCGGCGATCGTAAAAGCCGAGGAGATGCATTTATACGTGCCGACTTTATATGTTTACGTCTACCGAAAGTTCGGCGAAAAGGGACGTCCTGTCGAACAAAGAGAAACGAGACAGAATTACGTACAGTCGACACAAATCTTTCGACGAATGTAGCGTAAAAACGTTATCGATAATCCCGTGCGAGCGCAAACGTGAGTCTGTTTAAAATAAACAGACAACTGAATTTATCTTCGTTATTTCGATATTCAAAGTGTTAAAGAGAAATGAGAAAATAAAAAAATACACAAATAATCCGCAAGCGGTCATTTGACAGCAAAAGTTATGTTCTTCATTTGTCCTAAGTTTGATTTTGAAATCTTTATTTAACACTAGAAATGCGGAGATTTTTACATAAGAAGAATCACTTCATATCATATTTTTTATATCAGAACGATAGAAAGCCATTTTTTAAATGGCTGTCAAGTTTCGGACTGTTTGAATATTAAACGATTCAAAAATCATCTTGCATTCTTGACCTAGTCGTTCATTCTCTGACGTCTTTGCGCCGACAGCGTCTGACAGTCGAAATGATCTATTTTCCTTCCTTTATTCTTCATTCAAAATAAAACTCGGTCTTATTTTAAAATTTCACGGGAAGACGACGATGCGGCCAGAAACAAACGCGAAAAGGTCGCGTGAATTCTGCAATTTATTATTTTCGAAACGTTTCCGATCGCGCTTGCTCGCTACACTGTTACGTAAGCGCAGTTTCGACGTGTACGCGCTCAAAAATTTTAACGACGGAATAAATATCGACGAGCGAAATTGCTTTACGTTGATAATTATACGAGACAGTTTCAATTTCGCGTCTCTCGCGTTCTCGTCCGTGGCCGAAGACGAGCTCTAAATTGAAACGCCCGATGCCATCGGTTCACGGGACAAACGACGCGTGGCGACGTTGCGTCGTATAATAAGATTAGGATTATAAATAATATAATTGGTTTGCCAACCGGTGTGTTAAGAAGACAGAAAAAGAAAAAAATTAACAACATAATTTTATGTTCGATTTTGCGAGCGCACAAATCAGACGGTTCAACTTTATATACACATATATAGAGTTATAGAATATAGCTGAACATACTCTAGATCCGATAAATATTTTCTATCAACTGCTAATATCAAACACGGCGAATTAGAAAATATTTGTGTGTGTAAGATATCTAATGTTTCGGTGACAGCTTGTATTTGTCATCTGGTGAAAGAAGTTTTGGATATCATGAATGTTGTTCAAGGAGCTCTCGGCGAGCTGTATCTCGGAAATAGTAATTTCCATCTGCCAAACTTATTCAGCCGCATACAGGGTGTAAATCGCCGCAAACTCAAAAGCTAATAATCCGTTCCTGCGGTTGACGAAGTCAGACAGGTGCGCGAATTCTCTAATATAGGTTCGAGCCGCGACTTACGACTCTACTTTTCGGAATTGCAATGTCGCCGCGTCCCGAAGATTCCCTCGTGACCGAAACGTCTTTATCGCGAGACTCGCGCAGACCGAACGTAATAATTCAGTCGGTCCAAAACCTTAAACAGTCACGGGACGTGCACAATGTGATAAATAAATAAATAACAAGAGAATTTCTCGCATCTCTGGCACCGAGTTGCAATGTTGAATTTACGTGTAACAACATGGTGTGCGCCAACGCGTGTCGGAAAAATTATTCACCCGTGGAAGGTCAATCTGACAAAACAATTTACGACTATTTTAAGAATATAATGACGTAACTTTTGGAAAAGAGAAGAAAGCTTCATTTAGATCGAAATATTTTACAAAGTTACATTTCACATCAAAATTTTCTAAGACATTTTCAGGTCTTCAGAGATAGAAAGAGACATCATATCATAATCTTACAGTGTGAACGTTAATTATAGCGGCAATACTGAATAAGAACTATTTGTAGCTCAATTTATGTTTGAATTTAGAAGAAACATTACGACTTTACACAGTCTCACAAAATATAGCAAGATTAACCTTGAAGAATAGCTTCTATGTACTTAGGTCACAATGATTCGCATATTTCTTTTAATGATATGAGACAGCGAAAGATAAATGTGATCGATATGTCCCGGAACGCGTTGCAAATCCCTGATTAAAAGTGAAGTTAGTCTGAAATATATGCAAGTTTTCTCGCTATGCCACAAGTGACTAGTTAAAAAAGTTCGCGTTTCGCTCTTTAATTGTGATTTATCGATACATATCTTGCGACCAACGGAATTAATAACGACGCGTATTATGTTAAATTAAAGCCTCCAAATATATTCATTACTCGCGAGTGTTGACAAGCAAGCAGAAGAAGAATGGATATAAAACGGAGAAGCCAATTTGAAAATAATTTAATATACGTTTTACCAGTGGACCGGACAACATGCACCTCGCGGGATCAGCGACGTCTGACCTTTCGCCAGGAGATTTGTGGCAGTCTCGTTTCAGGAGAATACAACTGAGAAAGATAGAACGGAAAAGTGAGAAGAGACGAAGACATGCTCTCAACGCCTACAATAATTTGTTTCGCGACGATAAACGCCCGCTTGTGGTTTCACAGGTACATACAGCGTGTGTAAAGTTAGCACCCGGACATTAAAATTTCATTAGTTCTGCTGAGAGTTTCCGTTTTATTTTATAGAAAGGAACTAAGAGTGTCTTATATAATATTTATAAAAAGAGTATTCTCCATATTTCACAAGATGCTATGAATTATCTAAGTTAAAGAGATAAATTTTTGCTTAGAATTCCTTAGGATAGGTCATTTTAACAAAATGATTTTAGAATGAGTAAAAAATATTATATAAAAAAAATAATTAGAAACTTCAGAGCCGATAAATTCTTAATTGTTAAAAAAAATAATTTTTACCAGAAAGTAAGAATAACAGATTTTTTTCATATAATTATTATCCATATTAATTATTTTCGGTTTATATTCCTAGCGTGAGAAATTTAAATGTTGACGCAATATTCAAAAATACAAAGTCGTGATTTCTCGTTAGTCGATAGTCGTATAGCTCGCGATGCAGCGTCTACAGCTAAAAGCTGAAAGAGACTGCAGCATGTATCTTCTCGATGAACAAAACCCTCCACCTGCGTGAAGTTTGTACTTTCAATCTGGCAGTGGCAAGAACTTGGCACAGATTATATGCACTTCGGGGTGCATTACGCGAAGAGTGTACACGAGAGCGAGCGTAGGCCGCATCGTTGAGTATTACTGTCGTTTTGGCAGCACGTGTAATTTCCATGATTTACTGTAGTGAACGCCTTAGCGCATTTGTGATTCAGTAAACTCTCACAAAGCTCGCGCTTTTTCACGCACGAGCTTTGTGAGAAACAGAATAACGATCAGAATGCGAAAAATTTTGCAAGAATTTTGTTACTTTTTAGTGAAAATGTTTCTGTATATCGTAGGAACCAGAATATTCAATTCTATAAATATTATATTGTATTATAAAGTTGTATTATAAGTTTTATATTATAGTGTGTTGTGTGTTTTGTGTTTACGCGAGAGTTGGGTATTGTAAAGTTTCAAAACTGTAATAAATAAAATATTATGTGACACTCTAACATCAAGTTCCCAAATTGATCACCATAACTTTAAAATAACAAACAGATGGCGAGAAACGAGCGATTGAGATAATTAACTATCGAATATTACCGAATACTTATCAAGTATTTAATATATGTCTTAGACTTTAATTAAACGGTTAAATTGAAAAACAAATTTATTTATTTATGAACCCAACTATAATATTTAAATTTTTATTATTATTGCAAATATTTATGAAATTTGTGCGGCATTCTTTAGTTCACGCGTTTATTCACATTTGTAAACAGATTTATATTTTTATAATAAAAAAAAGAATTCGACATTTTGTGTTACCTAGTTTATAAAATTAGATAATGATTTTTACGCGAGATATTCGTTTTCGCACATTTTGCTGTAATTTCCTCGCTTTTGATGTCATCAGCTAAGTTGGCTGAATCGGAAAATACCAACGATGCACATCGAGAGAGCAAAAGGCGAGCGTCACAAAAGCGCTGACAAAACATTTAGGTAAGAAAACGGATTCCGTCCGCAATGCAAATCTAATCGAAATGTTTCACGAAGCGGATCCACCCCCGACGTTGTCGTCGTTTTAGCAACAATTCTCTCGCGGGTCGACACATCGTTCTCCCGTCGACTGATGCTTTGTCGACTGTCCCCAAGTCGTTACGTAATGAACAACGAATAAATAATCGGTCGTATGTGCCAAGAAACTAGGAACGATTTGTTGCATATTTAATTTGTTCCTAATACCCTTGTTACTGCACAGCAAGAATCAAGTGCAAAAACACTCTCGCAAAAATAAGCAAGGTATCTTATAACAGACAGATGTTGTTTCTTGTCGGCGCCTAATAGATGTGTGCCAATAATCAAATACTACATACGTCTATTCGGCGTGATCTATTCACAACTTGAACACCGGAAAGATACAATCAAATCTTGTATGTTATATGTTTGACACCTTAAAATTTCAGCAGTAAATACATTTATAAAAATAAAAGTATAACTTCTATTTCTCCTAAATTACAAAATAATTAAGAAATTGTGAAGCGTAAATATATTATTCATTCACGAATTTTTTTGCAGATGCAAACGCGGCTGTGTAGATTCATAAATAAATCGGTTTAATTAGATGCTGTGTATATCAATCTCAAGAATCTCATTCGAAATTGTATATTTCTAGAGATGTTTTGACACATAGAATTGTTACTGACGCTTTGACGAAATAAAACAAAGATGCAAAACAGTGTAATCACTCTCAATATTTCCAATAAAATAAGAAAAATATTTTTTCCTCGCACGGCGTTTGTACACCTACGTAATTCGTTCGTAAATGATTTTTGAGCGAACAACGCAGTTCGCATGTTAAATATCGCGAAAAAAAGAGGCATCAACGTTTTCAGGCATGAGAACTAATTCTAAAAGCGCCAAAAGAGATGGAGTTTGTCTTTCCAGCTGCTTGGAACCACGTGTGTGGTCTCGACAAAGCACGTGTCGCCTGCGAACGCAACTTTTTCTCGCGCGCGCGAAACGCACTGCTCGCTTTTATGCGCATAATCTGAAATTCCAGAGCCAGCCAACGGAATTCGTCTTGAAATTAACGGAATTCGTACTGCAAACGCGGTAAGAAACGATCGGGATTATCGCGAAATTCAATCGTCTCGTCGAGAATCGATTTCTACTTATTATCGAGGTCTCGTTTCTCGTTCGATGAAAATTCTCACAACAAAAGAAAACAAAATATTTATAAAATATATATATATATATATTGAATAGTGTTCTAAATCTCATATCTTATTTATATGTATATTATATATATACATACGTAAAATTTTCCTTTCTTTTTTCCCTTCTTTTCTTTGCGTATTCTTTATTATATCGCGCAAGATTCGACTAGACAATAGCATGGAATAAATATATTTTGGCGTATATTCCACAATACAAAAATAACACGTATAGCACGATTATATTCACGCCGTGTATATGTGACATTTGCAGCATCGTAACATATTTTGGAATAAATGATGGCAAATGCCATTCTAAACTGCAAAATTCTCAAATTTAAGATTTTCTTAAACCAGTTTCTTAAAACTAACTTCAAGTTATTATTCTTTACAAAATAATTTTGTGTATTAGATGCATTGGCTGAGTTTAGCAGAACTTACAATTAGCTTGGTAAGCGCTTTATGCTTATTGTCTGTGATAAAGCTATTCTTCTGGATCTATTGCAAATGTAAAAGCACATACCAATCACAGACAATAAACTGAAAATGCTTACTAAGCGATGAGTTGAGAACGTTAGCCACATTGTGAGATAATTTGAAAATCGATTAAAAATTAGATTACCGTGTATTAATTGTGCGAATGCAATAATACTAAAATAAAAACAAAATTCATGTTTAAGTTTATATTATCAGATAATCTCATAAATCACATGATGTCACAATAACACGCTGCACCTGTTATCGCTAATGTCAGTGATAAGTAAGATAAGATCAAACATGTCGCAAACACAACACGACTTCTAACTACGCTGCACTACGGGTTGCTAGACTAATCTTTTTTTTTTTTATTTTTATTTTTTTAACCACCGAGTTTAATTATGCATATCGTTACACGAAACAGAGCAAGATGTAAATAAATAAAAAAACACGCTCGTTCTCTAGCAGAAACGCACTTTCTATCTAACAATTTTCTCGTAGCGACATCGCACGGTATACCGGTAATTCACTACAGACGCACATTCCACCGACAATCTCTCGCTCCGACAATGCGAGAGGCTGGAAATCCGAAATGCGGTAAACATTAGAGCGAGTCGTTATTTAAAACCATAAATTTTTCGTGACTTTACAAAATCTTAAAAGACGATCTTACGTATACAAAAATATTTATTTACAGCAACGCGTATCTGCCGTGTGACATAATTGAAATGCGCGTGTTCCGGGTTCACCCAAATCATGCAGTTCATTGCACCTGTCAATTGCTTATCGATCTTGTTTGCATGAGAGCAATAAGACGATAAGATGACGGCATCGGTGACGCCGCCGAGCGTCGATACGACGCGCTGTCGTAAATAAATGCAAAAAAGAAGTGCGTGGGAACAGCAGGGTGTGAGATGTTTTCGCTCGCGGTGCAACGAGACATAGTGCCACTGAAATGGCTGTTAATTCAACTGAATTTGATCACTCACCGACTCATCGAAGTCTGCCAGAATCTGCCGCGTGTGCAGCGGTCGGATGCGCTCCCCTCGCTTGTCGCAAAATCTGCGAAAACACGGAACGATTCACTTGTCACTAATTAAAGATATCGCGACGGCGGCCATACTGCTCTAATGCCACGCAACTCGCTTCTACCTCGCAAGATGGCGGCGCTTTACTCGACATATCGGCAGATAACATGCAATAGTTATCAGAACTTAGATTTAATATTTAAATGCCGTTTAATGGAGATTCAGTTGTATAAGCTAGAAATAAACTTGACAAAAATATTTAGCATTGTTAAATAGGCAAAAATAATACGCTAAACAGTAATCCAAATTAATTCGTAGATAAAGATGTGCCGCGATAATATCGACAAGAATTGTCAAGTTTTATAGTGTCTATTGTTGTCGTATGCGGCGCACAGAGCGGAATAACAGCTGTATCGTGTTTTCTAACCTTAAACGTAGTCAAAGATATCTCGTTCAATTTTTCTCTTTAAATCGGTGACATTTTACGATTTCGTACTTTAGTGATCACGCTGATAATTACGCATTGAGAATCAGGCTGCGTTAGTAGCAATGGTAAAGATAAACATACGATGGAAGAATGCTGAGGACCTCAATCTTTTGCGAGGAACCAGTTTTGGTAAGCTGCAGATCAAAGTTGTTAGGAAATACACGTAGAAATAATTATTGCAAGTCAACGTTTGCTTGCTGTTTGATTTCAGCAACAAAGGTTAAATATTTCTGGCGTAAAGGATGGCAGGAGATTCCAGTAATAATGGGAGGTTCCTCGTTACTCTTCATAGGACTTGCCATGACCGCATACGGGATGAATTACTATTTAACGCACGATATGACTCCGAAATATTACGTCCACAAGCCGAGAAGTAAGTATGCAATTAATAGTTTATGTTTTTGCTTAATTATAAATGTAATCCTACATTATGATTGTGTGAGTGTTATGCAATCGGGAACAAGTGTCGATAAACAAAATTGTTGATAAAAGTGTTATCTGTAATGTAATGTCTTAGATAATTACGATAATTTTATTGATATATTTTAGTTTACAGACCGGATGATCCGGAAGTTAAGAAGATCCGTCATACTTCGACGTTTGATTATTAATTTGTGTTTTATCACTTTTGATAGCGATATGTGAAATGGTATATTGTTATATATTATACTTCCTATTGTAGAAACGTCTATATTAAAATAAATGTTTAAATTATTACTGTTAATCAATTCTCTTTTTTTCTGTAAATTACCGGTTTTATTTATTTTTTATCAAAAAATTTATATAATAGAGTATAAATTAAATGTATATAACATAACATAATATATATATTCATTTTACACAGAAGAATTATTTGACATACTTTTCTAAATTTCTAAAGATGATACAATAGATGTATAAAAAACTTGCCAGAGCACATATCTGATAGAAATCTTAAGACATGATTAATAAAACATTCTTTAAAAGCTTTTTTAAACGAATTGAAGTTTTTACGTTATATCGTCAAAGTTTTATTTTCGGAGCTTCGTAAAAGATCTGTTGAAGAGTTCTCTTCTTCCTATCGCGTCGAGTCATTCTCTTGTCCCCTCTCGGTATTTTATTCCCATTTTTTAGCTTTAAATTTCTGGTCCGACGTCTCTTTCGACAAGGGTGAGCCTAACGCCTGGCGTGCCAGAAGATTACGGAGCAGAAACGAAGACTTCTCACCTCGTATCGTATAATTCCGGCTTATTCCGGCTATCTCTCCCTTTTTCTGTTGATGTTCTTTGTTCATACATCGGCATTTATCGAAAAACAAAAATGTGCAACTTTCTCACTTAAAATTATTATCTAATCACATTTTGCTTAAAGTCGATACGTCAAAAATATAAATATATTATTAGACTTTACACAATATTTATGAACATTCAATAATTGTATAAATAATGCCTTACGTGCGAAAAAGAGTAATATAATGTGTAAGTAACGTTTTTTTAGATGCTAACGGAAAGAAGTTTATACAAACGTTGAAAAGCCATATAAATATTTCTTTTTTTTTTTTTTCTATTTTTTGACTGTAAGCTGCAGAGAAAAGATGCTCTATTTATGCTTTTGGCAGACGGACGGTGATATACGATATCACGTCGTTGAAGAACCCCTATCTTTATCGCGCAAACTATAAAGACCTAAATCTTGCCGATGACTTTTTCACGCAAGAGAGAAAAAAGAAAGAGAGATGGACTATGATACTGGCTGCGAGTCAAGGCGCAGGATCGAAGGATCGCACCGGCCGATGGTGTTGTGTTGCGTGTATACACTATTGTAACCTCCGGCGGGAGGACGACGGCGGCGTAGCGTAGAGTTGTACGCGCAGGGTGGTGGAGTGTGAGAGAGAACGTGCGCGCGAGAGGGAAAGCAAAAGGGAAGGAGGGATGAGCGAGGATGAGAGAGAACGAGAGAGCCGATCGAGAGGGTGAGAGCAGCAAGAGGGGGCCGGAGCACACGGTACGGAGCACCTCTCGTTGCCTCGCCAGTGGTTCAGTCAGCGCTTCGTACCGGCGTCGCCTCGCTTCGTCCTTGCTCCTTGCTTGAGATTCCCCTCGTGCACATCGTCGTGTGCCCCTCAGTCGTCTCACGAAATCAATGAGCTCACGACGTATTGGCAGACACATCCGGGCCTCGATCGGGTAAAATTGCGGTTATAAAGCCGTTGTATACAACATCGCACGAGAGGGTTACCGAGAGTAAGAGGCCGATACATCGACAACCAAGCGTGTCGGGCTGCCACTTGTCGCTGCGGCTGAGTAACAGAAAGAGAGAAGAAAAGAGAAAGGCAGAGTGCATCGCGTGTAATAAGAAGTGACAGAGTAGAACGAGATCGAAAGGAAGAATCGCGAGGACCTGTACGGGTCCTAAACGCTCAAAACGGTGCATGTCTCGGACCCCGCTTTTCAGCTTTTCTTCCAGCAACGCTTTGTCCACTTTCCTGAGGTGAGTCATACACTTAAACATACAAATATATTTGTAAGGTAAAAAAATTGCATATATGTAATGAGATCCTTTGCTTTTCGTTACATTTTATATATACGTGTATATTTCCTATCGTAATAGAATTTATTTGCGCTTCTGTGTGTTAAAGTAATTTTGATAAGAAAAATGTTTCCGAATCAGTCAATATCTATAAGATTACAAAGCACTTTTCGTATAACTTTAATATTTCAGTATTTGCGGATATTACCTATCGATCATTTCTTATTTTACTATGTTTTGTAATTATTAATATGGATCAAGAAAAGAAAGAGAAGAAGTGAGACATTAAGAAGGGAAAACAGTAATTAATAAATTTCTTATTTAATATTGAAAAATTAAAGTAACATTTATTTTGCTCCGGTTAGTACTTTCAAGATAAGAAAAGTAAAACGACTGTAGAAGCGAGAATTTTAAAATATTCTATCTATAATAAAAGAGAGAAAGAACGATTTTTTAAGCTCAATTGCTTTGTTTCACAATTCCGTTTTGAAGAATGTTTTATAGTGTGTTGCAATTACTCTTGATTATTGGCAGGTGTGATTGAAAACGATCGTACATGTGTTAAACGACAGAGTTTTAATATTCCTTCGTATGTCAGATATCCGTTCTATGATATATTGGCTATTGAAAACCTCTTAAAGGAGAGTCCTTCAGTCCGAGATTTGATCTTTTATTTACTCAATGTGTCCTGTCAGTCCTCTCAGTAGTTCTTTCTTGTGTCTTTTCATGCTTTTCGATTCTTTGCGTGATGTTTTAATCTTATTTATGCCCAAAAAAGAAACAGAGTTTTTAGTTTTAAAATTAGGATTTTTCAAATCCTGTAAGAGTTATCTCAATTTAATATAAAAAAAATTTTTAATACGATTACTTTTCTAAATATTTATTTGTTACTATTTTTTATGTTTAAATGATTTTAGTTGCTTGTTGAGAATTGGCTTCTTCGTAAGTTCTTTTAGAGTGTTATAAAATTTTATTCATGTTTTATATCTGCAGGTCACTCTACCGTGTTTTTTAAAAGAAAAGAACATAAGAGCCAGCAACTTAATGTCATTAATCTGTCATACATAATTTATCCTCCTTGCGATAAACTTCGAATATGTTTCCATTTAAAATTTTTAAACTTAAAATAACAGAGAATATAAAAAAACTATGTAGTTAGAAAAAGAAAATTAATTATATATATATTATATAGTTAGTTATATGTATTGTGTTAAAAATTCTGTAGAAAATAACCCGACAAAACGAAAGGAGATAAATGTTTTTCTGTAACGTTATTTGTTCGAAATTATATAATTTTGGAATTCACATTGTGTAAACTCGATTTTAATAAAAAAGAAAGAAAGACGCGTCTACTGTGTGATCGATCAAACACAAAGATTTTCCGTTAAGCAAAAGAGATGACTTAAAATCCTACGTACACGTTTTCCACTAATAACACTGCAAAGTCTGTATACGTATAGGCTGCACTGCGCGACGTTTTTTTTATTTGTAAAAAAACCGCGCTGCTTTGAAGGAGTTAATAATTATGCGTCTATGTAGCACATATTTTATTGATTTGCCACAGGTCATGCGTACACACACATACACACACACACATCGTAATAAGCTATTACGACGTGCTCTTATCTAAAAAAAATGCGACATTTTGTCGCAAAAAGGCGCGAAACATTGCCGCGCTGGAATAAATCAGAAATCTGAGATTTTTGATAATCGATACATATTACGTATCAGTTTTGTGGATGCAACCGTATATGTAAGTTAAAACACTTTTTATACATAAAATTCTCAATCGTGCAATTTTCTTCAGTTTGTATTGTTTTCCTTCAAATATTAATCAAAAATCCAGTAATTTGATGATTCAAGATTGGCACGAACAAGCTTATCTTGTTAGATCCTATTATAAATGTATTGTCTTTCTTTATCATACGCCGTTGCATTGTTTACCGCGCATTCATCTTCAGACTTTTGAAATACCTCATTTCATACTATAGCGCGACGCTTATACGGTTGATCGTACTCGCTATTCACGAACAAACGTAAAACTCAAGTTCACTAAAGCCTCGTAAACTCGGCCTGGACTTGGGCCAAATCGAAGTGCCATAGCACCCACCGTCGTCGTGCACATAACTATATGCGGCCGAAACAGCTGTTAACCCGACTTGTTGCACAAGTCAACAGACGTAACTCCACGCTGCAACTGGTGAACTCCGCGAACACGTAACCGAATTTCTTTATTGAGCAATTATCGCGACCTGCAGGTTATCGCAGCCACAAATTTCCGGATTTACAGTTGAAATACTGACGGTCGCGTGAGTTTATTAAATTATTCATCACGTGTCATTATATTAATATATTAATTACAATAAGATAATAAACCAAACATGCGTTAATTAGAATGTTGTATTATTTCGCGTTGTATTTTCCGCGCAGAATTTAATTATATACATTATTAAAATAGCCATGATAAAATAAAGCAAGATCGCATAAATATGCAATGTAATATATTTTTAAAAAACTTATTAACTTTTTTTTTCATTTCTTTATTGAAATATAAGATTTTTCCAACAGATTCAAGATAATTTGTCAAACACACACAAATATATAAATATGTAAATATGTTGTTTCATCGATTTGTTTTCTTAAATGTAGCATCGATTAGTTTCTCTCAAAACAGATTTGGACGGAAAGAAATATTACGAGAAAAAAGATTTGACAGAGAGAAGAAGCTAAAAAAAGCAAAGATATTATTTTTGAAATCCGCTCGATTTCTCGTCCCAATAACCGAATTTATCGCATTTGCAGCGGATAGAGGTCGTGGAGAAAACTCTAGCTATTTCAGGAAGTAGGCTACGTGAAGATAATCTGCAACGCTCGCGAACGTATTCACACGATTATATCAACGTCGCGTCTGACGAGTTTTAGAGTATTACGATTGAGAAACGCGGAGCCACGAAATTTTTCTTCCGGTTTTTAGGGAAAAGGATTCCAAGCAGAGAGGCATTGCAAAGAAAACTATTTGCGATGAAAAAAAAAAGCAAACATTTCCGTATCAGTAATCCGCGTCGTCAAATTTCTTGCGGTACGTTGAGCATTGCAAGAGTTTCTGTGAAATGCGCTTTTGTCCATGCTTCCAATGGCATCGTTACGATCGTTACTACGAAGCGCGCGAATTTTCGGTTCAAATAACAATCACTTGATAGGCCACTCTCTCTCTCTCTCTCTCTCGTCTACTATACATATTGCAAGAAGATAAAATTCGGATATAGCATGCAACATATGTCTGTAACAGTACGTAAAAAAATATTTGTGCGCCGAATATGGACGGATTTTTTCTTCTTAATTAATTTCTTCTTAATTAATTTCTTCTTAATTTAACGAAATTTATTTTTCATTATATATTGGTTATCGAATTTGCGGTCAATATTTCTTTTCTAGGAAAATTCTACCGCTTCTTAATATTTAATATTGAATATCTCGCTACCTAGAATTAAAATTCTCGAAGAAGCGAAGTTGACTCGAGTTTAGATGGACAATGAAGTTTCGTTATTCAATTTCTCCTCGAAAGCTTAGTTCTTAGACAGTCTCTCTTCTTTACTTTCAAGTGCGCTTGTACCCTCAAAGGATGTCGATGTCTCGGCTTTTTATTGAGAAACAAGATTGATTACATATTAAAGAAAGTATTTGTGACTGAAATTAAGTCCCAAGAGATCCAGATTTTTAAGTTAAAAATTTATAGTAAAAGTACATCAACGTTACATCTGACAGACTGATAACAATTGATTAGCAAATCATTGACAATTGATATATGATTCTTGTGTTCTTTTTGCCGTCCCATCTCTTACAAATAATACGGAGAAAACGAGCGTATGTGAAATAAACATGGAGAGCAATCGTGCGGCGGGTGTGGTTGTTTAATCACAATTGTCGATCAATAGAGACAATCAAGCTCTTAATTATCCGGATGTGACCTGTTGATGGTTGAAATTTGGCACCGAGCTTTTCGCTGATTAGCCTTGCCGCGTAAAAGCTTCTTTACTAACTTGAACGCTGCGCGGTCTGAAAATAAACCCGCGTCTCATCCCGGCGTCGTTTCCTCTATAAACTATATCTTCATCTGCCCCTCTCCTCTCTCCCGCTTGGTGTATTATAATACCGAATGTACGAATATGCCCCAGTATATCGAGTCTAACGCGAAATCTCGCGTATTCCGCTTGTGTGCACAAGAAAGTACATGTGTATTTGCAACAGAAATCCGTGGCAGTGACGATTTATGCAAGTCTTCTCGGTTATCCGCCTACAATTTCTTTCATTTCTCTCTTTTTCTAGAGACGATATCGTCTCGGTGAAAATTTAATCAGACATAGTTTAATCTCGCTCTTCGTTTATGTTTTAATGTCTACTGTAATGAATTTTTATTTAAAAGTGGCTGAATAACAGCGTATTGTGTTCTTATTTCACGAGATTTTTATATCTTGAATTAATTTCTATTTTCAAAATTTTATGTAGATTGAGAAATAAAGTTCTCTAGATGTTTATTTAATTTTTTTTTTATATATTGTATTGATGCTTTAATATTTCTTTTACACTCGTTTACTTTTTCAAACTTGTCCAAGTAAGTTTGACTATAGAAATGAGAGAACACACCCAATATGTGTTATACGCGAGTGTTAACAAAGTTACTTCCGGCATGTTAACGCGCAAGCCTTTCTTCAGTCATCGCAACTGACAGACTCGTCTCTCTATACAATATTCGTTCATAAATTTGTGAATTGCTCACACAGAGCAGCTTCGCTGTAGAGCTATCAGAGATTGTTACTTTATTCTCGAACGCACGAGATGCGGAGAAACAGCAGCAGTGTCAGCAACAACGGGACGCATAGTCGTCTCGGTCGAACTCGCAAACGAAATAACAGTCGGCGAGAGCCCAATCAGATTACGCTGCGAGCAAGCAAAAGCACTCAGTGGTGCAACGCTAGCGAGTAGTTAGTCCCGAGTTAAGTAACGACGCGAGAAGCGTGGTAAGAGTGTGCCGAGAGATGAAAGCGAGAGAGAGAGAGAGAGAGATGGAATCACTTTTCTACTTAGAACGGGTAGAGCAGCGTATCGTGTCGCCTAATTATGACGGGCAATTTCTTGGCGAGTTGAGAACTACAGGAGAATTCGTCTTTGCTTGGGCGCGCGAACTATTGCGTGCATCAGACAGACATATAAAATCGTGTTTTGCATTGTTGATATTCGCGCTGCTAAAAAGTACTATTACGTATGTAATAAAATAATAATTAAAAAAATCACAATATTGTTTATACATTGTACATGCCGAGCGAGATACTCGGATAAGAGAAATACCTCAGATTTAATAACTTCTCTAGATTTGAATCTACCAAATCATTTTTCAGAAAGACACTCACTTCTGACTTCTAGGAAGAAAAGAATAATTTTTAACCGGCGCGGATTTAACCATCTTGCTCGAGCGATATAAGAACGAATGACCTAGCAAGCAAAGGGTATCAGCCTAGGATTAAATGGGGCGGAGTAATCGTTTAACATCATAATTATATACTTGCGTAACTTCAGGTTCATATAATATCACTGCTCTTACCACGACGAGATATTATAATAGGAAGTCGCACCCGGCTGGGAACTTTTTAATCATGCATTAATGTGCGCCAAGTACCGAGGCATGTGAATATTTTATGAATAAAATAAGCGACAACGATGAACGAAGAGATAAAAACAAAAATAAATAAATAAATAAAAGAACGACGAAAATAAAGTTTTATCAACAACAATATTACCGTTCTCTTTTCATTTCTCGTTGCGCTCTTTGCAAACCACGACCCTCTAAGCAAGGAAGTTAATCGAGCAATCACGCCAGTATGTCAGTTCCAGAAAAAGGCTCCAGTTTTCTTCGATATCTTTCTATCAATATCATCATTTGTTACAAGTAAAACATTCCAGCTAAATATTGTTGAACGATATATACACACACGATATATATTACAATTACGATAAAATGCACGTAGCCTGATATGTCGCTTTATTAATGCAAATAAACAATAATTAAATATGATGCGGACAGTAGTATTTAACATTAATGTAGCTCGAATTATTCTACCAGAAGGGTGAATAAAATATTGCGTACAACACAATCGACCGCATAATAATGGGATATTGTTATGAGTTTTGTTAAACTTGGAACACAGAAAATATAACAAATAATATTACAGAAAATATATAGAGAATGCAAGCTCTGGCCGATCGCATCGGGAGAAAATATTATGTCATTGAATTGTTAAGCAGATATTTAGCAAGCATTGACGGGCGAATCCTCTTAGTGTGATTAAGCCACGTAACATTAAGAGGATAACGGTCTGTGATACAGTCGGAACTTCGTTCGATACGATGCCGAAACGCGCGCGCGTTCCCTCGCGCGAACGACCGAATACAACGGCTATGATAATCCGATTGCCGATGTTGTTGGCACAACCTGGACAACCGATATATCTTGTGTGTTCGGGTTGTATCAAAGCCCGGTCGGGTTGCTGGCGTTAAGAGATCAATGTTTCTCAAATCCTCGCGTGTCGACGAGGACTTTGTCATGGCGCGCAATCGTAAAATCGATATACACACGCGTGGCATATATATTTGTCGCCCATTTTTCCTACGTGTCATAGAAAAACGTTGATATATCGCGATGAAACGATACATCGATATATAGAGTGCAACAAGCCGACGGGGAGCTTAAACTTCGCGTATTATAACTATAGATAACTATATAGTTCTATGAGAATCTTGAACGTGGAAAATCGGCTTCTCCTGACACGATTATTAAAGAGATTGAGATCTACAGAGAGCCAATATTGCCTGCTTATATCTTTAATTTAATCTCTTTCGAAGTGAACATAATGGAAATTTGCATGATTCGCCGGCAGATCATTCGGCTGAGATTCCGAGGTCGTTACTATTAAAAATATACGAGAGATACGTTGATCATATAAAGTAGATCGAATTTATGTATCTTCGATAGAAACGATTATTCGCGATTTGTTCAAAGAGGCTCGCGATAATAAGAGAACGGTACGAGCTCTAGCTCATCTGCATTTACACAGTGTCTCCCCGGTATTTATCTCAGCACTATCAAAGACAACTGCCATTTGAAGGGAAAGTATTTATAATCGGACTGTAAACAGACTGTTATTACTTCCCTCGAGAATCGCTACCGCTACTGACGGATGGGAGGGGTCTGGAAATTAAAACAAAAATCACTATCGAAGATTGTCACTCGATTTCAACGCTCTCGCGACATTCGCGTTAATATTGCAACGCGTTACTTTGCATTTTTTCTCTAACTCGATTAACTTCGATATTTAATGTCTATATAAAAGAACGTAAATAGTGTTTCTCTCTCTATTAAAAGAAATGACTGTGTCCGCTTTTTGTTCGTTCGATTCAATTGTGTGTCTATTTATTTGCAACAAAAAGGTAGAAATGGTAAAATAGCTTTATATATATATCACAGACTTTCCTGCTATTGAATTTCACATATAAAAATAGTCTGAAAAAAATAAAGCTTAGCTTTTTTTATACGCTATTCTAATTCTGGGAGAAATCGAGATGCTGCAAATTTGAGGTTGAAATTGACTTTATTGAGACCGTTCATAAATCCTAAAAATAGGAACAGGGGCACGCACAGCTTTTATTTTGAAGAGGTATTTGCGCGACGGGAACAGATACGCGAGTGGAAGTAAAGAAAGACGTCGATATTGCCGAGACGGTATCATAAAACGGATAACACTCGTCACACATGCCGAGACAAGAATATGAGAATATAAAAAAAAACGTGCGCGCGCGAAAGTTTCTTCAATATATTTCGCTTACTGTGCGTTTATTGTTTATATGTGTGACAAAAAACTACCGTAACCCTATTTCTCTCTGCAGCGTGGAACAGAAATAAACCATTATCAACGTAATAATGGCTCTCGGCACTGAAACAATTGCGGTCGGTAATTGCGATCTTACTCGGAGGTTTAAGAGCTCAGCGACGCGTTCACGGTCGAAATGCTGCAAATGGGATCGCCCCAAACGGTGTTCCAGATAGACAAAATGAACTTCTTCTATCGCTACGATTTATGTTGTGCCATTTGCTAAACGATACCGAGTTTATTAAAGTGATACGCGATAATCATACACCGCGGGAATGTAGGGAATGTAGGGAAAATTAAATAACGCAACGCGCGTCTAAGTCTCATTCAAAATAGGTTACCACATACTTAAAGAGACGAGAAGAAAAACAAAAAGAAGCAATACGTACGGCGCGTTTTAATGGAAGCTTTAATAATTGCGACCCACACCCTCGGTTGTGTGCGGGCATCAGGTGTCTTATTTAAATATTTATAAAGCCTCACCTCTTGCTTGTAGTAAATACATATACCGTCTCGAAACCGTCATACTGTGGTAGTCTTGAAACGGCATGCTTCCTTGTCCAGAGGTAAATTTGCCGAGCAACGATGACGAACATCAAGTTTACCTCATGTATTTTTCAACGAAACACGAAGATTCTTGTTCGATCAACAAACAACTATATCGTTCTTTCCGCGAGCTCTTTTATTTATTCAGTTTAAAAAAGAAACGTCGAGATTATATAATAGCATTACGATTAGCATAATAACGAAGTTTCCTGGTTTTGAATATTTATATACGTGTGAGCAGAGAGAATTATATTTAAAAATTTATTTTTATTTTTATTTTAAACATATTTATGAATAAATGTAAAAAGATTACGTCCTTAGAAATTTATTTAATGGCTTTTACATTAAAATCCTAATTGCTCGACTTTTAATTTTAAGTGGCACACTTGTCGTCACTTATATGAAATAATACTAATATTTTGTATTTTCTAATAAACTTCTATAACTCGTGTCTCCAGAGTATGAAACGATATTCAGAACTTGCTTCGTTGCAATCATTAGTTCTCTATTCATCGCGTCAAAGTTAGAAATGCACAGCTTTATGGTAAGGATATAACGCGCGCAGTTCTATTATCCTGCTAGTTTCTGTGACTAAGCCGCGTATGCGAATATCCGACGCGAAGAAGAAACTTTCCGAAGATGAATACGAAAAAGAATGCTATAGTTTATCGAAATAGAATCCCTGCACCTTAAGTGAATAAAGCTTCGCTTGACGCTATTCTACACATTAACATAGTCGGGATATTCTTTATAAGAAACACTTCTGCCTTAATATTATATTATGTGTCATTTTTTTGAACGATTAGTTAAAAACTATTTTAAATCAATTGCAATTTTATCAAAACACATAATCTTCTAAAATTTATATAATCAGTAAAATGATATATTCTTTATATACATATATATATATATATATATATTAATTTTTATTAACTATTTTTTTTTAAACAAGTATTATTTTCAAGAAAAAGTTAAAAATTAGCATATGATCTTTTTTTTCTCTCTTTTTTTGCTTTATTAAATCGCATTTAAATTACCGCATTCACATTACAACTCCGAACAATTATTTTCCGAATGAGTGAAGAATTATATAAAATCCGAGATTGTATTTTATTTTGCACATGTAACGTATAAAAACACACAAAGTATTTCAAATTTATCATAAGATATTCTCTAGAATGTGGTTAAGAGACCTCCAATTCCCCTGACACCTAGATACATTCTGCCGTGCAAAGTTTCACGACGTTTATAGCTAACACGTTTCTTCGAAACTGTTTTGCTAATATGTAACAAGCATTTTCGTTAAACTTTGTAAAATATATGATGTGTACAGAGTTCACGCTACACATACACAACAATTTATTCGGAAATTGTATAATTAAAGTTACTATGTATATACATTTTGAAAAATAAATGCTGACAGCATTGTATTTTACAGTCATGTTTCATAATCTCTTTTACTTACGGAAAAATATAATTTTTTCCAATATTGTAGCCGCCCAACAACTTCCGCATATTCTTTAACGTGGGAAAGAGTAAGGAAAATATTCAAGCAGAGGTCTGTGAAACGTGTCTGAACATCTTATCTTTATTTTTCTACTTTAATAAAAGTATTTTTGCTGAAATCTTCCACCACGAATCAATCCAAGAAAATTCAATCCGGTATTCATGCTCGTATCTCACATAGGTATCCCATTCTTGTATGCTCGCGATTTCTTGGAGGGATATGATATCGTGTGTGCATGTGTAGACATGATTGTTATCCGTTTATTTATTGAAAAATTCAAGCCCATGAATAGATGAGATTGTTTGTCGAAGTGTGCAGAAATGCGGAAGATAACAGAATGCTCTGTGTGTAAACTTATAAATTCACGCAAATATCTGTAAATGTTTTTTGTGAAACGTATAAATTTTTGAAATCCGCGATTTGGACTGTTTTGCGTTAACAAACCCTGTATATCGTTGAAATTTTATATGAATGCAAATAAATTGTCAAAGTTTATATTGAAAACTCGATATATAAACGCGATAGGCCTTAGAGATATTGTTTTAAAAGTTCGTTTATGTTTGTTTGCATTCACGAGCAAAATATCTCCAATTATTGTATCAAGATATAGAATGTCAATTAAATGAATAAATATATATATTTGTTTTTTATATAACGCGGCATGTGTTGCATCAAGTGATCTTCACTTCAATTCGGCTAATTGAACCGACTGAAACCTATACGAATAGTTTGAAATTCAACACGCTACACACGTATGTCTCAGAACTATCAAAGGGAGTTAAGAGTTAATATTACATTTACAGACGTAACGTGTAACTTTCTTTCCGCAGCTGGAGGCGTGCGGCCGACTTCTGTGCTGCGTGCAGAGGCTCTGCAGAAGCGGAAGTGCAGCCGACGAGACTGTTGTCGAACAACGGATCACCGCTCGCGGTCGGCGAGGAGCGCAAGCGGAACCGGAGCTGGTGGAAGGTCAAGGTCCTTCGGGTCCGGAGGATGGAATGCTCGCTATACCCGTCAGCCCGAGTCCTGCGTCCACCTCGTCACTGGAAGACGCCTGCAAACCGCCTCCACGTAACTGCTACCGCCTGGTCATGCTCGGCAGTGCCCGCGTTGGAAAGACCGCCATTGTAGCACGGTAACTGCAAAAAATAAGCAAATTTGGCATGTAAAAAAAAATCCTGTTTCTGTTTTCATTTCTTATTTTATCATTATTTTGACAAAAAAAGATATATTGATAGTTGTGACAGTTTGGAAACATCCCCTTTGTATATTTTGCTTCTCTACACGAAAAAAAAGTTTTGGATATTATATAGATAACGAAGAAAGAATTTGCTACTCATCAACACAAAACGTTTTTCTTAGTAAATCCAAAAAATTCAATAGACTTAGCAAATTTTTCTTACTGTCCAAATAGTAACTAGTCTTTCTATTATTCCAACAAAACTGTTCTTTTCTGTACTTTTCAATGTAGATGCATATGTATTTGCATATTTTTCCATTTATCACTGAGAGAGGAAAATATTTCAGACGTGTTCTTATACACGGTGAGAATTTGATCGATCCGATGTGCGTATGCTATGTTTTGGTATTCCGTACGTTTCGTGCGTTCGGCTTTCTAAATTCCGTCCGTTGTGCTCCCTTTCACAGATCGATTACTAATAGTGCGAAACAATGTGATTCAATTAATCTTTGAACCGTGCTGCCGGCCCACCAATATGTGCCGCATTATTGCGTATGCTATTGTTACATGACTGCTGCCACCGTGCGATAGGATATCGTGAAAAAGTGACTGTCGTGTGTGTGTTTCCGGAAATCTTTTCAATTGAAAAAAAAAACCACGAATTAATGTCATATGTTTTTATCAAACAATAAAAGCAGAGAACGGTTTCAAGTTATTAAACAGACGATAAAATTTGCCGTCGATGACGGATATTGCATACCGAGGAATATCTCGCGTTTCTGTGAAACGTCGAAAATTTGCGGCTCAGCCAATTCGATGTCGACTATCATAAATTGGCCGCAATTACGCAAACCCGTGCCATGCTAAGCGAATTTTTCGTTCACTTGCGCACAGATAGTAACCACTAACGAGCTTATTCCAAAAAGCGAGATAACCGCTTAGTCTTGTCTACAAATTTGGCTTTTCAAATACTCGGAGCCACGATTAACTTCATGTTTATCATACGGGCTTATCATAGACCCGCATTTTGTTTCCAGAGAATAAATTTGCTTTTATAATTAACAGAAAAATAAAATTTTATTTTGAAATTCATTAAAACGTTTGAAATGCAAAAAGTATTTAAAAATAATTCGAGATATTCTGTTAATTAATTATGCGATATAAAGATACGCGAAGATCAATTTGAATTTAAATCATGGGAGAGAGATAATGTAAAAAGATAACTGAAAGCAAAAAAGATCGAACAACGTAGAGTTAGAATGACAGAGTGCTGATGCGGGTAAAATCGCTCACGTTTCAGATTTCTGTCCAACAAATTTGAGGAGAGCTACACGCCGACGATAGAAGATTTTCACAGAAAACTCTACAGGATCAGAGGCGAGGTTCACCAGCTTGATCTCTTGGATACAAGCGGAAACCATCCGTTTCCGGCGATGCGACGATTGTCCTTCCTGACGGGTAAGTCCATCGGCTTATACTCTTCGGAGAAATGCGTTGCTCCGTTTCAAGGAGACACCCGCGTTTCAAGGATATATAAACGAAGTATACGAGCAAAGTAAACGAGCGTATATTTCTGCCGATATTAAAACCTAACTTCTGATGATATTTTGCTTTTATCGTGACGGATATTGGCTCGAGAAAAATTAATGGATATTTAACTCTTTTGCGAGCGGACAGAAAAATATGTATTTCCAGCAGGTTGGACGAGGGACGTTGACGCAAAATGCAGCGCAATGCATTTTGTATGAGAATACGTCAGTATGCGGTGCAGCGGATGAAAAATCATAAAGACCCACACTCTTGTTTTGCCGCTTGAGAGTGAAGTTTTGTAAATCTTTCAACGTTTAAAGGAAGATGGTCGTGCGCGCACGCGAAACATTTATTATACGGCGTCGCTTGCGAAAAGCGTGCATTAATTCTGACATGCTCACAATCGTCGAAGAAACTTTTGTTCCTTCATGTAGCGCGTGAAAAAAATAAGAACCAAAAGACGCCATCAATTGTTTTCAAACTCGCGTTTCGAGAAGTTTCACGACTTTCGTAAAATCTCATATTCCCAACAACTATGGTTTGTGTCGCTCATACGGGAAAAGTTCGAGAGAAGCTGCCTGAGGTGATATTGTCGGTTGTATCAGCCGTTAGGGGAATTTCAGCGAGGTTCAAATATGGAGGTTACATGTAGAGTACGCGCGTTGACATTACACGGATTTCAATTAATTTTGCAAAAGTCCAACCGAAACTTATGCATTCGCAGTAAAATAAAACATTATTTTTTATGAATTAGAAATCAAAGTAAAGCAATTCGTTAAAAGCACTCTCTTTTTTATTATTTTATATTTTTATATTTTTCTTGTTGATATATGTACGTGAATTCCATCGGATTTTGTTAAAAGATAATATTATGCATATTATTTGAGAGAACAAAAAAAAACCTTTTAACATTTCTTAGTTTTTCGTATTAATTTGTTTTGATAAAAGAAGAAATATATTTAATTATTGTGTTAATTAACTTTTTGCACATACGTATTCAGTTCTTAAACTATTGTATACATGTATATCGCATGTGTATATACACGCGGTAGCATAGCGTCAGCGATTATCGAAATATTCGACGTTAGACAAAAAAAAAAAGAGTTGCTCAACGAGTCGAGAATTGAGAGGGGCCGAGGGTTAAGATGGTGATAAGTGGCCGGTAGTATCGAAGGACGTTGTGTCTCGAGAAAACGTGGAGGAACGTGCGAATGGTACGTTCGCTCGATAACTCAGTCCGGTCCATTCCCACCCTTCTTTCGTTACAGTTTCTACGGCGCACGGGTATCGCTTGTGCTCCACTGATTTTGTAGATACTCTCTCTCGTTCCTCGTCACGTCAGCCACCTGTGTCTGATAATCCCTGATATCGCGTCGCACTGTCGTCGAACGCGCGACAATTGCATCTGCATCGTACTTGTCAAGGCGAAAGACGGACCTTCCCAGATGGAAATACATATTTACGCTCGAACGTACATAGTACAAACGTCACGTCAATCGGTTCAGAACGTAATCCAAGTCGTGATTTATACATACAGCGCGCAATTCCCAAGATGAGTACAAGATAATAGCACATTATCATTCGTACATTTCAATGCGATAAATCATTTATTACGCGTGTTAAAATATTTTATTACATTGCTCAGAGGTTTGTAATAATATAACACCGACACACAATAAATATTTATAACACACACAAACATCTTATCATTTCAAATGAGAATGTATGTGATCATATAAAAATATACATACAATGTTGGTCTCTAAAATTACTATAATTGAAAATTTTCGATAGCAGCTATTTGCTCTTGGGACCTAAATATTTCAATTTGCTGCGATGAGCGCAGCTGCACAATTTGCATCGCGCGCGTGCGGACCAATACTCGTCTCTCTCACGAGTTATTGCTCTACATGCTCTATGCTTTGCAACTGCGATGTATCGTCGCGTGTTACACACAGAATGACCTCACGTAAAAGAGCACGATAAAATTAGACACGTAAATCCGAGGAATTTTTAAATTACCGTTCGTGCGTGCGAAAATCAAGAGAGTCACGTCAATGGGAATTTCATCTCGTGGCGGTGTTTAGTTTTGTATTCCGTTCGACGCTCGTGCAGAAATTCCGCATATTCAGCGGGAATCCACGTTTTCCCGCGTTCGCATTTTTTTCAAAACTATGAAGATATCTTAATTTATGGTTCGACCGATTGCCGAAAAAATTCCGCAGAATAAACTTATACACGAGCAATAAAATACCCACAATACAATATAACGCCATTGTGATTGCTCACGCAAACAATATATATTTGTCACTTGATTAGATGTATTTATAGATACGTTACAAATTTCTTAATATTTATGAAGTTACATATATATAAATATCTTGAAAAGAAAGGAAAATTATAATAATTCGGCCATTACGTATGATTGAAGAGGGACTTCGCTTTCACGTACGTGGTTATTTATTTCAAATTTAGAAAGAAACGTGGAAAGATTTGTAAGTTACGAATCCTTCGTCGGAACACGCCTGAACACGAACAAATGCGACCCCGATTCCAAGACAATGAGCCTCCGGAGTCGGGGCGCGCGCGCGCCGGCGCTGCGAGAAGAGAGAATTCCTTTCGACACCAAAGACACACGAACTTTGCCGCATAATGGCTGACATACATATATTTTCATCTCGTAGCAAGGACAATATCGGGCTTGTCGGCGTGTGCCACGAGAATAAAATGTCTTGCAACGTTCAACCGTGGTAGCCGCAGAGCGACAAGATTTTCGAAATATAGAGGTCGTACTTAAGAAGTTTTCCAATAGTATAGCGCGACAAGCGCAATTTGAGAAGCGCAACTAAATAAATTAGCCAATCAATAAAATGAATCATTTTTAATTGTACTTGTTAGAAAAATAATTTCGGTGGATTTTCAAATAAATAAAGAAATCTCGCGAAATTAAATAAAGTAAAAGATTACAGTTTTTTTTTTGCAGTAGTACTGGTAGTGATAGTCTCTTTTATATAACTTCGTGACTTGATTATGTAATGGATTTATCTCTCTAAAGAAGCGCTTATTTTCTCGCGCTTACAATTTGCGGAGTTAAGGACCGAGTTGCGTCTCTTTGTATTACGAGATGAAAAAAAAAGAACAGAAAGATGTAAAAACTAATAAAGCGGATAAAAAGAAGATAAATAAGAATAATGTGAATTAAATTTGTAATAATTTATAATTACACACATAAATTTAATTATGATTATATTAAATTCCAAATAATAACGCGTTAATGATATTAAATTTTTGATGGCACAATGAGAATGCGAGATGAAGTCTTTTCAGACTCCGCGCCGCTAACGCGCGGTTAACGACGGCGTTATTATTATATGAGACACTTAGCGGCATCTTTTAGCAAGAGAATATGCGATAATAAAACCAAGTGAAGCGGCGTGTTGGCAAAGCAACGTTATTACCAAGCGTACGTTCTATACACTCGGCTTCACCGAGTTTCCTATTGGACGAGCTTTTTGTTCGTCCACGAGAGCAGCTAGTTGATCCTGCTGGCCCTTTTGTTCACGACGCGTTTTTGTTGGAAACAAGCGGTAACAGCGCGCTCGTGGACGCGACGAGACCCCGGAATCGTTACGCCATTCTCTCGCGTCGTTAGGGTAAATTTATAAATACACACTAGCCGCACCCTCGTGTGTCGCCGTAGAGAAATAAATCCGCTCTCGGAATAAATATTCATAATTCATAACGTGCATGTGACTTGCGTGATCGTTATAATTAGTCTGTATGTAACGCTCGATATAATTGCAGTTAACATCGCGTAACATATGACATAGCAGATGGCACGAAAGACACTCGAAAATTCGAAATTTTGTTTCGTTGCGTAAAAAAGAATTCTTGCACATGAAGATAACCGATATACTCAAAAATTCCAAAATTGCGTTGAGATCTTTTCACATTCATTCACAATGTGAATATTCGACAATTTTGCGTTAGCATGAAAATATCCGATTACGGACGACTTGACATCTGTGCACGACGAATCGTTCGAACAAGCGCGTACACGATTTCGCAGGGGACCTCTTCGTCGTGGTGTTCAGCATGGATTGCCGGGAGTCCTTCGAGGAAGCCATCAGGCTGAGAGAGGCGATTCTCGAGACTAAAGTGAGCGCGACTCAAAGTGCCATGAAGAGCAGAAGGAGCCACTACAGTCTGAAGGTCCCTATGGTCATCGTGGGGAACAAATGTGATAAAGACGTCAAGTATGTTTTCTATTCTTTCGCTCCCGTTTTTGATGAATAATATCGTCTCATTATCGCATGAGAGTTGAGTCGCATAATCATTTTAACGTAGAATCTTTTGCTCTTTTTTTTTACAGGACGGTTACAGTAGAAGAAGCTGAGCAATATTGCGTAAGTCAGGACGAGTGCTGCGTTTTCGTGGAAGCTTCTGCGAAGCGAAACTATCACGTGGACGAACTGTTTTATCAGTTATTCGTGGTGGCGGGTCTACCTCTGGAAATGGCACCGAATCATCATAGAAAAGTACCGATTAGTTTCGGCTCGCCTATGTTACCGCCGTCGCAGGTACGTAAACGACGTTTAGTGTGACGTTTAAAGTGCAATTGGTGACAAAGTATTTCTTTCGAGACCTATAATCAATCGCTCCTGTAAGTAAAACCCTTCTGCGGGAAATCCGATTAAAACTGACAAAGCGCGGAAACGAATCGGAACGACGCGAGTCGTATTGTTTCCTCGAAATCGCGTCACACGATCGATTAAACGAAGGATTACCTTTCCGTAATATACCGTGGGAAATAGCTGAAAGACCTCAAAAAGCGAACGCTTTTGTTTTCAGCCGCGGCATAAAGCCACTCTCAGTATAAAACGTCGTCTGAGCGACGCTTGCGGCGTCGTGGCGCCGAACGTGCGCCGTCCCAGCATCAGGACGGACTTGATGATCATGAGAACGAAGACGTGCTCGCTCGCGGCCGGAAACGAGAACAATACACCAGGATCCAGAATCACGCTTAGAACAGGAAGGATAGAGTCCAAGAAGGCCTGCTCGATACAGTGATATATGTTAAACAACTTCGCGCGCGGACAAAGTTTTTGAAATATGAAAAAAATATGGTAATATACTTTTCAGACGATCTTCGGAACCGAGTGCGAACTTCTTTGCCGATTGTCATTCACACTTTCGTTTATTATAAAATGTTTATTTTTATTGTTGTAACAACTCGTTTTAGTATTTCTTGTAGTATAAGGAAAGTAAAGACAAACTTAATTCGTTCAACGCGGAAACCTTATATACGCCGTAAATCGCGCGATTGGAACTTGCAGGTTTACAATTGTTAGACTTCATCACGCGCATACAAAGACGACGCGAAGCGAGTACTCGCGAGCGAAGATCGTCAAGGGAAAATCATATTTAAACCGACCACGCTACTCGCCTTAATTAATTAACGGAATATAGCTTTAGCGTAATATCCCGAAGGTAATACGTATAATTACTTTTAAGTTGTGAGAAAGAGATAGGTAGATAGATAGATAGATAGGTAGATAGATAGATAGATAGGGAGAGAGAGAGTGTGTGTGTGTGAGAGAGAGAGAGAGAGAGAAAGAGAGAGAGAGAGAGAGAGAGAGAGAGAGAGAGGTGAGTCGTTACGTTAATTTGTCGATCAAACGCTAAATGAGAAATCGATATCTCGACGAATACAAATATGATTGTTTGACATTCGATCGGAGTGTTTTCTTGGTAGCGACAAAATGACAGAATCGCACGAAAGCGAGAACATGTGAACTTCTTATTAGGTACAAATTTTTTTGCCAAAATTATACTCGCTAAAATCTTCGCAGAAAATCGACGTGGGTGCAATTGCGAATAAAAGAGAGAAAGAGAGAAGTGTCTTCGACGAGTGAGTTTGCGAGAGAAATGCGAGAGAAAAAGCTTTCTACCGAATTAGTTAACTAGTAGCCTTACTCAAGTTCCGACACGCGAAGGAAGAGCAACGTTTATGTTATCACGCGAGATCTAGAACGTTGTAATTCTGCTAATAACACTCGATTAAAGAAACGAATATTCATAGAACGTTGTTTCTTCCGCCAAATCATTCGCTCCTATATCTGTAGCGTTATTCCGTATGGACTTCTGTTGCAAAGGATAAATAATCTTTGAATTAATCTCATTGCTTTTGATTAGCATACTTAACAGCATTCTGTTCGTGCCAGATTCGCCATTTTCGACTCGCGTAATCAGCAAGACCTCATTGTCAATAACGAAACTCGCGTTACTACATACCACGTGCGTACAAAGTCAATCGATATTTCCGTATCTCGACCTCGTTTTCTATGTATCTTGAACTTGTTAGAACGTGTGTCGGACGAACACAGAAATACTGTCCCTCCATCGGTTCTGTATGCATTCCAAAAAGATATTATAATCTTCTAAATACTGCATTAATGCCGCCATAGATCGTAAACAATTTTAAAGCAAAATATGTTTTAGCAGTAACGGATAACTTTAATAGTTTTTCTTCTTTTACATTATTAGCTGAGAAAAAAGGATCGTCGAACGAAAGTGCATTCGTTCCACAAGAATACTGGAACAAATAAATATTTATGAGATAATTATGAGACCGATGGAAATTATAAGCGTAGATCTATGATGACTATGTAAGTTCTTTCTCTTTCTATAAACTTGGCTGTAGTTATTCTCTAAGATACAATCGATTTGACCAATTAGGCGGCCAATAAGTTGACTATAATAATTAAAAATAAGCTTCATCGAGCAGAGCTACAAGTCGTTGCAAATGATAAACATAAGAAAAAAAACACATATACACATTAATTAGTCGCGACATGCGCGATTGTGCTCGCATTTTATATCGAAATAAATGACATTTTCTCCATGACTTTGCATAAGTTTTTTTTGCCTGACTCTTGCAAACTGTTATATCCAATACGTCCGAAATACAATATCAGCATTCTCGCACGTTCTGCACCATCTGCAACGAACACTTTAATCTGCGAAGCGAGAAAATCGCTTGTTCTGCTCATCTCGAGCGAGCGAGCGAGCGAGTGAGAGAGAGAGAGAGAGAGGGAGAGAGAAAGAGATTGACTTAAATCAGATTTCCATCATTAGCGCTGCGGGTTACGATTTGTCGATTATCGCCTCCGGCGGACTACTCCATCTTATTGGTTTGATCGATAACTCGTTATTCAAATTTTCTCTGGTATTAATCGCTTCGATATGGCAAGATGAGAAGTAGTCACTGTAACGAGATGAATACGATACGAGTCTGTGTAGTGCTCGCGTTCATTACAATCTCGCAAAATTTATTCAAAGACATTTATTAGAAATCGAAATAAATTTTGGTGAAAAGGCTTGGAGCACGATTAAAATAAAACAATACACTTTTATTTTATTAACGTAATCGGCGGTAGTTTGGAATTGATGAAATATATTTTCGAGATCAATACTGACCTTTTTCGCGTTTTCAATAAGAAATAATCGTCACGTCCCTTTCACTCGTTGAGATTAAAAGCTCTAGAAAAACTCTTTGTGTTATCCGAAAGCTAAAACAAACGTGAGTTCAATCAAACTAGAACGTAAAGAGACGTGAATGAGTTTTCGTTGTTCGGGTGAAAGCGCACCGACGCAAATAGTAGCCGCGTGGGGACAACTGTTACAAAAATACAACGTCAAAGTATGCTAAGACCTTCTTTTAGCTCGATGAAATATTTAATAACACAACCAACGGTTTTCGTCTGCATAATTTCGCAATTATATCTATTTTAGAAAGTTCGGCAGACTCCCGGTTTCAATACAAATGTTTCGCGTATCTTAATTACATGTAAAGTATAAATTATATTAATTTAAATTAAATTCTCTGTTATATTTATTTATCATTTATAAATGATAGTTTTCCATATCGAGAATGAAACTTACAACCTAATGAATTTAACGTAGTCTTGTATGAATGCTAATTTTATTTGTTCAAAATAATTCAGCAAATTTTTAAATAATTTTGTTATAATAATTTAATTTTTATGCTGTCTGCGAAATTTATTTGCTGCGAATAGACTATTTCGCTTCAGCAGTAAATTAAATTTATTTTAGGAATGATTTTATTTCCTAACAAACAAAAACAAAATGAATGTGTGTATACTTGGCGGATGTTTTTTGTTCCAATATCAAATAATTATTTATAGCAGCAAAACTTCGTCATTTTCACATATTGAATATATGACTTTTGTAGGTTTGAATAAATATACATGTTATTCCAAAAATAGTACAACACACATTTGATAAAAAAAAAAATAGAAAAATAAAAATAACAGAAAAATATTATGATAAATACTATAATATTTGTAGTATATGAAGTATTGATAGCGCGATTTGCGAAGTGTCTATGAGAAACGTTAAAAAAAAATTAAGATAATTGTTTTCAGCTTTGTCATTTGACATTTACTGGGGGGTCAAATGGCAAGACATTTACTGTCTGTCGAAGATATTTCATTCGTGGAAAAAGACCGTCGCCGCATGTATTGACGGCAGTTTCGGTTACTCGAAGGACATGACTAGACAGAGGCGCGTTCTACACTCTCGTGGAATGTTTAATTAAACTTTGACAAGAACTTAGAGAATTCCGGACACACTACGCGACACACACCAGAGATCTCTATACATCATACAATTTGTCCTTCTACAACAAAACACCGTTGAAACGATATCCGTTTTATAATTTGATTCCGCGTTTTCACGTGCAGCATCAGTTGTCTCAAACGCGATGGCTCTCTTGGAACAGTGATATGTTGCAAGTGAAAACATCACTTCGACAAAATAACAATTTCTTATCTTGATAAATGCCTCTTATATAATATAGTTAATAAGATTCTAGAGAGAGACAGAAAGAATCTATTCACAATTTTGTGATAGAATCATCATTTCTCATTCTAGCGCATAGTATAATAACTGTTATCATAAAAACGCTGACAACACAGAATAAAATAAAAATAATAATAAAAGATCAAGAACAAGAATAAATGAAAACTAAGGCTGATAAGTTTATATAGAAAAAGAAATATAAAAAAATAAGAAAAAAATTTGAAAATAAGAGAGACAAAGAGAGAAAGAGATAGTATAATAAAAAAATATATTCATTACAGTACTTCTTCTCTACAGTAATTTTTCAGAGTTAAAGTCAATTTTCTTCCAGTTGTTTTTGACTATATGATATCAATACTTTTTTGTGATTCAGAATCTATTTTTTTAAGTCTATGAAATTATATATATATATATATAAATGTAAAATTTTACATTATAAATATATTCCAAGCAAAAAGCAAATTCTGTTGGGTTTTATATATTGTCACGCGCAAATCTATTAACATATAAAACACGAGAAAAGTATTTGCATTTCCAAGAAGAACAATGCATATTTTCGCACAACTTCTGCGTTTCTTTTTTTCTGTTTCAAAAAGTAGCAGGGGGATGAATTACTAACCGCTCGCGCTCTCACCCTATTGTCAACGCGCATGCACCTTGCGTTTACCCACATCGACCTTTCCGCTTTCAGACATACGCGCTGACACAGCGGTGCGCAAGCGTGGTGGTTACTCGTGTTTGTTGCCTGTCCTCAGTTCTGTCCTACAGTCCTACGGAATAATACGTATGTACTACGTCCGAATGAGTAAACCGCCAGCAACGTAGAGGTTAGTAAAATAGTTGAGCAATAAAAAGTAGTTTATACATGATGAAATTATGTATTTTAGAATACAGATAACATATTTAACTTGCAAAAAAGGCTAGCGCGCATAAGCGGTTAGCAGTTGTAAATGCCAACACGATGAACGTGCGTGTCAAGGACTTCCTCTTATGTAAGTAGGTATCGTGCGATGTACAATTCTCGAACGAGTCTAACGACGGCATCATCGGCATTCGGCATCAGTGTCAGTGTGCTTGCCGCACTGCGAGCACTCGCGCGATAGGTTAAACGTTGATACGTGCGGTCGAAGTATAATTTTACCGCGGTTTGACACAATGCGTATTTACAAGTCATTTAATTTAAATTAAATAAAAAAGTTATTTAATTTAAAAGGTTAATTTAAGTTGTGCTAAATCGGTGCGAACATTAATAAAAGGATTTCAATCTTGGAATGAGTAAAATTACATGTGAATAATTTATTGCATATTGTTTTTGTTTTTGGCAAAAGAACATTGCACACTAAAACAAATTTCTCATTTGAAAAGAATGAAAATATCTTATGTTTTCACAGAGTATATGTTTTGTTTTTCTAGTTTCTCACAGGATGTCAAGATTGATGTTTCATAAAAGAGTGTATACGCGTCATTGATCGATCGGAATATTTTGCAGCAGCAGCCCCGTGTCGTTGTCGTTGCCAGTTACCATGTTGTTCAAATTGCATTAGCCGCGTATCGACTCGAGACAACGATTGAACAAACTATCGATTAATTTACAATACCTAAAACAAATTCACGTGCGTGGCAAAAATGGGTGGCTACAACAGAAGTGTCTTTACATACGATACGCTTGTACACGCTATATCCGGTGCAGCAGTACGTATAATTTTACATATTGAAAACATTGTCCGTTTTCTCTGTTCTTTGTCAAGAAATAACTTGAACATTTTGATCTTACAGGGTAGTGTTATCGCGATGGCGGCCTTCTACCCGCTGGATACTGTGCGAAGTCGTTTACAACGTAAGTGACATATATTTGCGTGTACATTGAATAAACAAATTAATTTTACGTTTATTTTTTCGGCGATATATATTGAAACGATACATCGGCGAGCAGACTTTTGATTTTATCAGAAATCGTGTTATGATCATTTTCTCCGATTGTATTGTCAAAGTTTGATAAGTAATTAATGCGTCTCTGTTGATAATATGTCATTAATCATTAACATGTTATTGCTGCTGCACTGATAAAAAAATGCTCAGACCATTACAAAAATTCATTGCTGATATGGCCATAAAAAATAATATTAAATAATACTTATTTTGAGTATTAAAATAACTGTTGAATAGTAATAAATGTCTATAAGAGATGATTTTTATGTAATTAAAATATAAATTATAACAATAGACAATATTAATAGTAAATTATGTAGTTTCTTCTGTTTTTTGGATTGTTTTATGTTTTTTTAGTTTTTATTCTGTTTTTTAATTGGTGTTTTGCTTGAAATAAGCATACCGCTTATGTAAATGACATTATATAATTTAAAATTTAAATAATACATGTGTAAATATAGAGCTACTATTATACTTATTTATTCTTCTTTTCGTATATTTATTCTTATTTCCATATTTACCTAGTCGTTTTTTATGTTTTTTCTATTTACAGTGGAAGAAGGACGACAGTCAAAAAATACATTAGCGATCATACGAGAACTTGTTGCGAAAGAAGGATCGTACGTATTGCGCAAATAATAATCTTTGACCACACACGTGTACAAAATACACCATACAAAAATTTTTCATAAATTTCTGACACCAATATTCAAGACCTCTACATTTTCAAAAGAAACACATGTGATTATCATAATATTTAATCATTCTTTTTTCAAGGTACACTCTGTATAGAGGTATTGTTCCCGTTCTACAGAGTTTATGTGCAAGCAACTTTGTTTATTTTTACACTTTCCACGGTTTGAAAGAGCTGAGAAGCAGAAGAAGTCAGACGGCTGGTAGCGACTTACTTCTTGCATCGATAGCTGGTATCGTGTTTCTTATTTACATAACTTAACATTCAAATGTATTATTTTCATATGACAGAAATAGATGAGAAAAATATGATAATTTAATAAAACACTGTAAATAAAACACTGAATATTTATTACTGCAAACAAAGGTTTTTTTTAAACTTGAAGGAAAATTATAATGTTCTTGTTTGTTCAAACTTTTGATAGGAAAAAGTAGAGATTCTGATTTATAATTAATTGATCAAGGTTTACTGCATGTAACATTGATAGAAACTCTAGTGGAACACTGGAAAGAGAGGAAAGAAATAATTTTTACATACATGTACCTACTATTTATTTCAGGTGTCATTAACGTTCTCACAACGACTCCTCTATGGGTCGTAAACACGAGATTGAAGATGAAAGGTGTCGGCGTTGTGACAGAAAGAAACAACAATGAATATACTACTTTGTACGGTAAGGCGATTTTTTTATTTGGAAATATATACCATTCTATAAATTTAAAATAAAACTGAAACATTTTATTTTATTTCTCATCATTTGAAATATTTCTAACAACGTCTTTAATGGTGTCTCATTTAAATCTCAAACATTAACGCAACACATTCTCTATTGAATGTATGGGCGTGTATATGTGTGTCAACTTGTGTATTCACGGGAAAATGTCGCGCTGTGTGTGTACATCACACACAGCGGTCATTTGCTCTCACTTAAAGCGATTATGACATGACATTCAGTAAACAGCATGACGTTGCATTATCGCGATCGAATATAATGGATATATTATCTCTAGTATTATTAGTAAGTGGATAGGCTAAGTTAAGTTATTAGAATATGTTGAATTAATATTTTTTTAATGAATTGTGTTATCATATAGTGTCACAATTGTATCAAGATTGTCTTTAAATTAGGTCTTTAAATTAGATTAGGTTAGGTGAATGCATGTCATGTATGCCAATTGTAAAAAAAGTGATGCCATAGTTTGAACTATCAGGCGATATGTCAGAACATTTGCACTTACCATCAGAAGTGGAAAAATTTTTAGCAACTAAACCTTGAAGTATGTTTTGCTCTAATATAGTACAAATTGGTACTAAGTTAGTTCTTAAACACGTAACACTTTTTATATTAAGACTAGCTTTGAACAAAATTAGCCTACATTACTCGTTGTATGTATTTATTTTGTGCTTCTTTACTTTTATTATAACCGCAAGATTTCAGTTTTCTTACGTCATTTTCTTTTTATAGATGGTCTTTTGCATATATGGAAATATGAAGGTTTAAAGCAGTTGTGGGCAGGAACGTTGCCTAGTCTTATGCTTGTCGCAAATCCCGCGATCCAATTTATGACATACGAGAGCATCAAGAGAAAAGTTGCTGTGGCTCTCAGTGGCAGACAAACGCCAGCATGGATTTTCTTTGTTATAGGCGCGATAGCAAAAACGATAGCCACGTCGTTAACATATCCTTTGCAACTTGTGCAAACAAAACTCAGGGTACGACAGTATATGATAATTGTCGTTAATTACCATACTTATTTACTTTATGCAAAACATAGTGTGCGATTGTAATCAGTGAATATCATTATTTTAGCATGGACACAAGTATCCTAATCTGCCTCCAAATGCAGGCACGATACAAATATTATTCTATATTCTGAAGTAAGTTCACATATAATGTATAAATCTATCTGTTTCATAATATATTGCGATTAACGATAATTTGTAAAACTATGATAAACACATTTTTATTGTTTACAGAAAGCAAGGTATAAGCGGTTTGTACAAAGGAATGGAGGCCAAACTTCTGCAAACTGTTCTTACAGCAGCTTTGATGTTCTTTACTTACGAAAAGATCGCGCGATTTGTTTTCCGTATATTTTTACATAGACCTATGCTCAGATAATGATTTGTCTTTGACTGTGACTAGATTATAATTTTTATATAATTTATATAATTATTTATATAATTATTTATATAATTATTTTCAACATGTAATACATTACATATATAAATGGATATTAATGTATGTGGCATATGGTGTCGTTGTTGTAAGTAATATACTAAAACAATAAAAATATCAATTATATGAATTATCAATTGATAGCAAGTTTTGTATCTCATAGATATTGAGTCAAAAATAATTTATACACGAAGTAAGTAACGAAACAATAAATCGAAAATTTCGATAATAGAATTAAAACGCGCAATTTATGGTTTTATAATGACGCACGTCAGAGAGAAATGGTTACTCGAGAGATAAAATTTACAGAAAATATCCTCGAGAAAATGTGAATGTATATACACGTTCGCGTGAGATACTGGCGAGGAGTTCACGTAGAAAATCACAGCATTGCTTTTGACCGCAATTTCGATACAAGTTGAATCTCTCGGTGTCGCCGCGTCTGCAAACGCGGAAGGCAAAGACGGGAAAGCAGAATGAAGAGATAGAGCACGTAAATGTCACCGCACGTCGCAATTACTCACACAAGATCGATCGCAAGCGATCTGAGGCGATATTAAAACTGCTAGCTAAACTCAAAATACGGAAATCATCTAAAAGCCAATCACGGCCTAATGATTTCAAGTCTATGATTTCCAAGTAAGTAATTATAAATAGAGTAATAGGTATATTTATATAGACAGCAGTTTTATATTACTATTTTTAAAAGTTTGATACATACTTTTCTCTTATGCATCAAGGTATATTTCTAATACTTATAAAATTTGAAATATAAGACGTTCTCTAGTTTTTATTTTACCATTATGATGTGTTTCCTATTATTATGTGTGTTTCAATTTGTGTTAAATAAGTAGAAAATGCAATAATATGTAACTTTAGCAACATTGTCAAACATGGTGGAGACATGATGAACCCATCATCCGGTCGCAAAAATACAATCGACAAGGATACAAGTAGCTCAACATTTACCACGAAAAATAAATTGAATCCGAAGTCCACGGTTATATCTTATGATTATGAAGCAGCTATCAGCCAGTTTGATATCCCCGCGTATTTGGAAATTGATAATAATATACAAAGTCCGTGTTGTTCAAACTTGAACGATAAATTTTTAACCGCACAAACAAAAAAAGCAGATATTTGGCAAACGAGCGATATCGTTAAAATTAAAGATAAACCAATATCTTTTCCGGAAATTACTCAAAACATTGATAATGATATAACAGAAAATCATACTGTTTCAATAAATCGCGAAACGCAAAATAAGGCAAGCAGAATTCCACGTGTAAGTTTTAATTTTTTTTTTTTGTTTTGCACAAATAGAAACTCGTGTTTATTAATTCGTCGAGATGTGATTTTAGATGTTTAAATAAAAAGATGTTTAATGTTTAAAAATATATATTTTTAAATAAAATTATGATCAATATAGAGTACAAGATTGTCAGGAAGAAATAAATTCAATCTTACAAATATCAAGCCACTTACAGCATGTAATGAAAAGGAAGAGTTACTATCCAAGTACATAAGTAAAATAAAACAATTATAAAATCAATAAAATAACTATATCAGAACATTTATAAAATTATCATTTTGTGAATTAAAAATTTTTTATTTTATCAATATACGATGTTAAATGTATCGCGTAGTGATAAAAAATAATTTGTAATTTTAGAGAATTGGGTAACATTTTAACGAAAGAAACTTCGAATGTATTTGACTGTAAAATCTCAAAAACCGAAACAATTTTGCAACCTATCTACAAAAATTTACCGTAAGTTAAACGTCAAAAAAAAATAAAAATAAAAAAGGTAAATTCTTTTATATTCTTACAATATACAAACATTTTGCCTACAATAGATAAAAATATTTTCTGCTTAGGAATAGTTGGTATCTTGAGAAAAGTTCAGAACTGGATGCTGACGAAGAACTCGAAGATTTACCTACACCGACCAACAAATCGCCAAATGTTACAAGCGCTGACAATGATCCGCGATCGGTCACATTATTAAAAATCATGGCATTAAAATGCGAATGTCAATCATGTGATAATAAAAAATATACGTCTAGTATTCATATTAGTCGAAACACCGAAAGCGATTCTTGGAGTTCTTCAGATATGGAAAACATAAAAACACGGTAAAAATAAAACAAATACTTTTACTTTTTAAAAAATATAAAAAATTTCTTTCTAAAATTATCGCAAAAAAATTGCAATAACTTCAGATATTTTAGTAATTACACTCGTGATAGTATAATTTACATTTGCAGGAAATCGATAAAACAACGTAAATTTATCGAGATGAGTTCCGATGATTTGAATTTGTTGTCAGATTATAGTGCTATTGATTTTAGCAAAGAAAACACAAAAAATAACAAAATATCTAGTCATGTTGCACAATCATCTTTGAGAGTTAATTCAGCAACAAGGAAAACAAGCAGTTTGTCTTTCTTTAACGTCTTTTTCGATATTGTATTTTGGCCCTTTGTTTTTCTCCGTGCAAAGCAATAATGTTATTGTTGCTGCGTTATACGTATGTAAACGTATTTTAAAACATTTGAAAAATGTGTGTGTTTCTTGTTTGTATTGCTAATAAAATAAATCCATGGTGTTTTGTTTTTTGAGAAATATACATATTATTTGACAATGAGATAAAATTATTTGACAATGGGATAAAATTCTTCTACAAATAATAATAATTTTATCTAACAACTTCTACAAATAATAATAATTATTGTATCTAACAACTTCTATAACAAATCATATAATAAAATTTATTCTTCAAACTTTCGCTTATTATCACTATTATTAAGATATAATTTTAAATAAATTTTATGACAAATGTTTCTATTTTAAGTGAAATAATTTTCAGCGTGCAACTGTTGCACCTTTGAACGCAATTCAAGACTGTGACGTCTTACGCGCGTGTCATATTGATCATGGCTGTTATCGAGCTGTCGTCTTGATTGTTTATCAACAGCATGATCGACAGTTTATCACATATGTATATGCTATTATAACAAGGAAATCGCGACGATGATTGCTATAGTTCGCATCGTTATGACACACTTATTAAACGATAACGTTAGTGTAAGCACATGAGTGAATTACAATAAGATTGTCAAAAAAGACGTTGACAATGTTAGCGTTATTTCGTTCATGTTAAATTTTGTCTAATAGACTACTAAATTAGTAAATAAACACATGATATTTTAAAAGAGAACAAAAAATAAAGATATAATATTTAACTATGGGATAAATGAGCAAAGTGATAAATCAGCAAATAATAGTAGACAAAGCAAAAAAAGACATAAATCATTTCTTTTTTTTACAAATATTATAATTTATTGTGACATTCTTAAGATCTATATTACTGAAAAATATGTAATAAATACAACACAAGTATTCAATATAACGCAAATGAGCAGTAGTGTCCGAGGATTGCACAAATAATTAGACATGTGGTTATAAATTGATATGTAAAATATATGGCTGTATCCTTGTTCTGCTGCCAAGCAGAGAACAAATTTCTTATGCTCAGATAACACGCTATATATCAAAATTTACAGATATATATATAAAAAAAAAGCAACGAGTTTTGAATAAAATTTTCGTCGCAATAGTTTTGCTAACTAAATGACAGCTGTTGACAACAGAATTCCAGATATGTCTGTGTACATTTTTCCTCGACATTTCTCCCAGCAATTCCTTCATAACTAAACGAAGCAATAGGATAAAAACGGTCACTTATTAATTGCTTAATTATTATTTGATTACTGGCACGCGTTTGTTGTTCACTAAGCAACTTCCTGCCGTTGTTGGGGAGAAGGGGGGGTAGAAGGGTAGTAACATCAAAAATACTGTAAAAAATATCTTCTTACGAGTCCACGAATTTTGTTCTACGGATCCGTTGAAGTTTCACATACAGCACAGCCGTGCTTATCGTGGCGATAAAGAGCGTGCTTAACATAACGGAGAAGGTCGTGTAAAAACCACTGTTACTCATGCAAACATTAGTTGCCTTTGTCATTTTTTCTATTGCCGTTTCTTCCATGCTTTCGAGGATTTGACTGGACGCTGCGCTCAAATCATCCAGCATGATCACTTTGAAGCGTCGACCGATACGTATTGGATCCGACAACAGAACCGGATTCGTCGTGCTATTCGAAGATGGCGTGTACGTTACCGATCGACGACGTCTACCTGGTTCGATTTGCTGAAAACAGTATTTCGAAGTGTATACTATTGATTATACACATAATAAAATGTAAAATAATAATTTTTTGTATTCTACAGAAAAGTTTCTAATTGTATATGACTTTTGTATTTTACTTGATTCGCTTCCGGACAAGGCTCGCAATCTGTTTTACAGAGCTCGATGTTACATTCGATGAAGAGATCCATAACGTCAGGGAATTTGAAAGCTTGGAAAAACGCATAAGCAATAATAGAAGCGCCTGTGTTTCCGGTGTCGTTTGTCTTCTGGAAAGCACCGAACAATTTTGGCTTCAAGATGCAACCTCTTTCATCAGTAAGTTGCAACGTATTCGACGAAGATTCATCACGTGCCACACAGTCGCGCACCTTGAACAAAATTATATATTAACTAAATTATATTTCTCAAGTTGTACTTGTCATTTAAAACCAGTCTGTGCGAACACATGCTATAAAAATAGAAAATATTTTTTAACGCGCGTACTTGAAGATCGAAACCGGGATCGCCTTCCACAGAAACGACCAAGGTCATCGGTTCTCCGATCTTCACGAGTCCGTCAACCGCAGGTGCGAAAGGTCCTTTACCCATTTGAATATCTAGCTTCGCCGTAGCCGTGTCGCCACTAAAAGTAACGATTTCTTGGTTCAACATGTCTACTGAAAAATTGACTGTTAGAGCCTTATTGATGTTTCCTTCCCATAAGCATCGCACTCTTCGCACTGTGTCCCAGACTTCTTGTATACCCGGTTCGTTCTAAAATAAATAGTTACCTTGTTCAAATATAGAAGAGCATGCACACGAAAAATGGCGTGATGTCACAACCGTCCGATTCTCCAAATTTATACTTGTACTCACTAACAAATTACGAGTTGCGTTTGAATTGCTCTATATTTTTCACAATTATCCTTTAAAATATCTGTCGAGATCGTTTCCGATTTCAAATTGTTCTTTCTCCACAAAGTAAATACTAATAGCTTAATAAGTGCACAATTATATCATGTACATAAATCGCCATTTTAACTCTTATTGTGTCATTACAAACCGACGAGTTTCAACGTTAATTAAGGATCGAAATCGATTTAATTATAAAGAAGTACTTCGTATTACATATCGAGTTTTGTTTATTCACGAGTGTAAAGATCATAATTGTAGAAATATTTTATTTTTGTCACACACGCGAAGTTCTTTTTTAATGAATCGAGAAACGTTTTGATTGTCTGATATTGAAAAAAGCATTTGAGTTCGATACTAACTTGTAATACAAGAACATTCTCCAAATACGCTTGACCTGCTTCACCCTCGAAGTCGTTGATAAATTGAGTACCGCACGAGTCCATGCTCACAGTGAAAGAGTACATTGTCTGACCAGAATTCTGTTCTACATATCTGCATTCCGGATCCATATAGAATCCCTAAAAATCGACAACAGAATAACATTATCGACACATTTATAGTAACATAAGAGATCGTTTTGTTTGACATATTCGTTGCGTTTACCTTAGAATAAATAACGCCATCAAACGCGCGACTGAATTCAATGTTGATCGTCATCATGGTCTTGCTACACACGACGTCAAGATTATGAATATGTGGTGGATGATTGAGATCGTCTTCAGTACCTTGATGACAAGATTACAAATTATTTTTTTTTTCTCCATTGATTGCACTGATCGTATTGATTCTGAAAAAAACTTATACCTGCACCTTCTTCACCACCAGCTTCACCGGAGGTTCCTGGAGTTCCTGGGGTACCAGGAGAAGTGGCACTACCTCCTCCAGTTTCACCTGGCGTAGTGAAAGGAGGAGACGGTCCCCCGGGGGTGGATGATGGATATCCATCTGTTGAAGTGGAAGCCGGATAGCCAGAAGAAGGATAGCCACCGCCACCTGGGGTAGGAAAGCTCGGAGTAGGTTGCTCTGAAGGATATCCATACGACGTGGAGAAGCCACCTGGTGGTGAGTATCCTCCCGTTACTGGCGGTTGTAATGTTCCTGCGCTACTTCCTCCTGCACTTGCCGAAAAACCACCTGTAGTGCCGGCAACGCCGCTGGAAGTTTGAAAGCCGCTGCCAGAGTAACCACCAGTGTCTATCGTAGACCCGGGTAGAGGCGGTCCCTGAGTGGTAGATGGGAAAGATGGCGACTGTGGTGGAACGTAAGTGCTTGATGTATCTGGGGAGCTCAGCGGAGGAAAGGCTGACGAGCCCGTATTGGTGTATGAAGGCTGGCTCGGACGAGGATTGTAGGATGTAGAACCGCTGAAACCTTGCGGCACATACGTCGATGAGGGTTGTTGACTTGGAAAACTCGGCCGTGGAGTGGAATACGTCGGGGACGAGGGTGATGGAAAACCAGTGTTTGGCGGAGTATAGAGCGACGATGGCCTCTGGACGGGGAAACTCGTCACGCCGTTCTGCTGAGTGGCCGGTTGGAAAGGTCGGGGTTTCTCGGGCGGTCTTTGAGTGCTGAAGGGTGGCAGATATGCATTCGATTCCGATTGCTGGCGAACTGTAAAAATATGCAAGCTTGTCGGAAGCGAGAATCTACTGTTGTGTGATTCTCACAAAGATGACGATTAAAACTTACTGCAGAAAAAACCAACTTTTTAGAAAAATCATTTGTAAAGTAAATATAATTCACTATAGATTTCTCTTTATTTTTTTTTCTCTTGTAAAATTTTATTTTTGTTGATTATGTTTAAAAAAAAAATAGGACAAATATAAGTTCTAGATTAAATGAGTACATAATTACGATAACAGATTAGTGCAAATGTTTTTAAGTGTATTATTGATAAAAAAAAGTAGAGAATAGTTGAATACCTAACTATCGTTGAAAAAATACAATTACAATATTTTTTTTTATATAGATATTATTTATATAGCTACAATCTATATAAACAGTTTTACAAGTACATGCGTTTATCACTATTTGTGAAAACTATTTTTAAAAAGTTTTAGCAAAGAAAAAAAATGAAAATGTGTATGTGTGTGTGCCTCGATTTAAATCGGTGCATCAAGTTGGTAGTGCGTTGTAAGTGAAAACGATTTGCTGTCGGTCGGATCAAGCGTGCATAAAGCCAATCCCAGCGTCGAACATGAGGAGACTTCTGTGACGTCCAGATGTCACGATAAAATGATTGATTAATAGCGCGGGCGAGTTATGGATTAATAAATTTCGCGTATTTCTAACATCTAAATCGATACTGCGGCGTTGGCTACGCATAGTAGCAGCTTTTGCGCACAAAATCGCAATTTACATCCAGTGGTAGCACTCCCTCTGATCATCAGCGGCACTGAACTGTCTATAAATCAGCGCGCAGCGTCAGATAGCTAAAGTCAGTTGTCATGACAGAATGAAAAAAAAAAAAAGAAGAGCAACTCGTTTACTCGCGCGTGGCGATGGGACGGCTTCATATATCGCGCCGTTTCCTGTCGACGGCTGTAAGTCGGAAACCTACTTTTACGTGCGCCCTGCTGGTAGAGTCCCTGAATCCACTCTAGGATATTTTGCGCCATCACGTCTGCCGGCGATGCTGGGGCAGCAGCCCGTTGAACTCTCGAGCGTGCTAATGAATTTCAAACCATTCGTTTGTGATCAAATTGACATTTTACCAGCTACAGAACAACTGTACCGCTACTCTCTCTTTATCTCCGATCGTGCTTAAGACGAACTTGTGCTAGCCTCGCGAATTTTTCTTACCAGGTTCCGCGTCCGGGGTTCTCACAAAGAGCGCGTGACCGCCGAAATCTTGACCCACTGCTGCGCCCGAGAAAGCGACGACGAAGATCGTCGCGATAAGCCTCATCCTCTGCCTGTAAATTTATCTCGATCAATAATTTTGATCTTTTTCTCCGCCTACTCAAAAAGACAGTGCCGAGTCAGCATAGTCTCGATTTTGTGCGAATGGAATGTCTTCAGTAAAAATAATTGTTTTGCGAAATCGCGGTGTGAGGGCCAAATGTGTGAGGGTCGACGCGCGGCTGAAATATACGAGGATGTATCCAAGGATGATGAGCCCCGCAGACGCGGTCTCTTCGTCGAAAGTAGAAAGTGATCATTATGAAATCTATGGCCGTGATCGCGGCTTTTGACAGTTGACGTCACCGTGTACGGACGAGATGACTTATTATGAGAAGAGAAGCGAGAGTACACAGACGACACGCAGCGTGATTTCTCTTCAAGGTCTGTTGAGTTTCCGCGATCTGATACGCACGAGAAACGATAGTTATATGAAAATCGTTTTAGATACGCACGCGTTAAGCGCTTTTCAAGGTCCTCGAGTGCGTTTGAAAAGCACATACAGAGCAATGTATCTCTTCTATACATATTCCTACTTCTATTTCTAATTTCGAAATCAAAATTACCGATAATTATCATAACGCTCTTGTAATTGGCTCGTTTGCCAGCAGTTCAAGGTTTCAAATTGCGCACGCAACTAAAATTAATTTGGCGAGAAAATGTGGTATTTCGACAAGCAATGACCAAATGAATAATTGTCCTGCCGTAGTTGGGTAAGTGATCTTCAAGGTCCCGCTCAGTGTGCTCTCTAGTTTGCTGGCGAAATTAATCGCCGTATGGAATAATTAAAAAAAAAAATTGCGCACAATGATTTCGACAGAGTTTTAGCGGAAAATTTAGCGTGCGAGTAACAGCGTTCGTTCTTTAATCTCGGATTGCGATCGCTGAATATTTTTTTTAGCCAGGCGCCGTTTCCATTATTGTTTGCTTCTTCTCACGTGCTGCGACGAATGTTGGCGGCGTGTTTCGTCAGGACGGGATTACGCGCAACCTAGCTGTCTCGTCTCACACATCTCATAATTCGTTCGCTCTCCCCCGCCTTCGTTGAGATATAATTTACAGATATGTACCTCACGGACACTCAATCTCGTACTTTCAGTTATCCAGATGTTATTAACCTTGCCTTTTTCCGCGCAGATGAAGCTGTTGTTTCACGCACAACGATTAATATTAATATTACTCAATTTTGGAATATCACAAACCTAATTTTTAACATAAGTTCTCGCATTACTCTCATTTGTATTTTTTTCCGCACAATATTCTCATGAAATATTATATTCATTGCAAATAAAGAAGCTACTAGAAGTAGAACAAGAGCTCTCGAGACATACGGAAAGAATTGAATCGATGAAAAGAATTAAATTGCAATTCAAAATTTAATATTTAATTGAATATATATAATAATATATTAATATATAATAAATCAATAAATAAATTACAGTTTAGAGATATAATATGTAACATGCTAGTAATCAACACTACAATTATTTTAATATAATAATAACTATATAACCGTGGCAGTTACATGCGCACGGCATCAATCATTTGCATAAATAATTGTGACTCATTTGCATCACGAAACACTCGATATATATACATATATGTACATAATATTATATATATACGAAATGTACGTCAACTTGCCGAACTTTTTTGACAGATTTCAGCGTTAAATAAGCGTCATTATTTTGTCACTCGATGAAACCGAAATCTTTACGGTTACTCTCGGTTAAATCTTATTTGCGAGAAGCGCGAGAGAGCATCGTGCTTTCCATCGGCGCGATTCGATGCCACGAATCTACTAGTGAAACCGAATCGTGACGCGTCTTTGGTCGTTGTTCGTCGCTACCACAGCACGTACGTACGATCGGATGCGCCGATGCTGCATCGTATCTGTGCAAGAGTTCGAGAAGTCAACAGAGGAATCGTGCGCGAGCGAGGTGAAAGGTGAAAGTCGCGCCGCTCCGCGACTAGAGACACGTACAGATCGCTTGCTTTTACATGTGTTTACGTCGGAGACGTACACATGTACGCGTACGCATTTCTCGAGATCTACATTATATGATTGTTCTATATGTAGATCTCTCTATATATTTTTCTAGGCACGTATTATTTACAGATAACGACTATACAGATTTCTGACTTTTGCGAGATTTAATATAGCTTTTGATTTTTGCGGAATTTTGATAGCATAAAGTTCTATTTATCTACATCTTTGATTCCTGCCTCCGAGTCTAATCTCTAACTCACATTTCCGCAAATCCCGGATTTTACGCGAAGCTCCGTCCCCATAAATCATTAGTTCTGCAAACCTCTGAACTTAATTTTTCATAGGAATTGATACGGGTGTGCGAAGATTTTTCCCGAGTCTCACGCCACGTTCAGTTACAGAAATAAGCCTGAGAAAAAGATTCTTGTTGCTGTAATAGCGAAGAATTGACTTGATTGCGCATATCGCATATTTTAATTAAATTAAATTAAATTAAAGTTAAATTAAAAAAAAAAAGATTAAGAACGCATGTAAAATACAAGAATAATAAAAATAGCGTTTGAGAAATATATTTGAATTTTTTCTTTAATGAGAACAACAAAGAAATTGTCACGTAACTCCTGTGCGATAACAATTAATATTTTTAAATATCACAAACATTTTAGAAAAAAGTTCTACGCGAGTGCGACACTATACACGCGAACAAAAATTGTAATCGTCAAATGACACACCTGTTACATCTGCGAAAATTGAATTTGTCATCGCTTCTGTTTAATGTAATTGCTGCATGCGCAATGCGTAATTGATATCGGCTTCGATATTGTTAAATTACCGAGCAATGAACGACTGATTGTCGCGGTTTTGCGATAACGCGTGTGAATTTTTTGCGCGCATCGAGTTTCGATGAATTTTACACGCGCACTCTCGTTTTTGCAATTCACAGTGAACGCAAAATCGCACGATGGAATATTCAACCGAGACTGATATTCTCGATTCACGACGGTCAGGTAGCAAATCAAATTAACGCGCCGATGTACTAATTACGCGTTAATTAGCACTCACCCTTCCTCACGCGCTCTAGGCGCAGCGTGCGACGCTGAGACTCGGCGGTCTCTTTCGAAACCCACAACCAACTCGGTCGTTATATTAGGATATCATAATTCACGTCTTAAAAAAATACAGCAGACTGACGGATCTGCGTCATGTAATTATCGTGCGAAATTCGTGTAGCTTTGCGCAGCCGGCCCGGCCGTAACATCGCTGTTTGCGGTCGCGCGATTAGGCAAGTGTAGCATGCACTTGAGATGCTGCGGTTTTCTTCTAGCCACATCGCCGGTCGCTTAGTTGTCGATGTCGGCATTTTAATAACGAGGCGGGACAGCACTCGTTTATTATGGAGATTTCATAACAAACGTCTTTCTCGCGGAATCGAGCCACGCCACGAAAAACTGGGCTATCCGAGAGATTAGTACAATTTAAAAAATCCGGTGCGTCTAATCTATTCGATCGTCGGCAAGAATTGCGATCGGACTCGAATAAAGATTTCTAATGAGAATATTAAATTGATTTACAATGTGTTGAAGTCTTGTAACACAGAGCAATTTGAGTTATAACGAACAATACGGAATAATTGTACAAATTATTATGATTATTGAAAATAGAATTAAAAAACCACTTTGCTCGCTGTAATTCCATTTTTAAAGAAATTTAGCTTACAACGTTTTGCATTTTATGATTTTTAATAAACGCACGCATTCCTGTATATTACAAAGAAGAATGGTGCGAAACGAGGCCATTCTGTCCAACGGCATTGCATAAACGACAAGAGGTACGTCCACGTAGATGAAATTACGGCGATACATCTTTGCTAGAAGCGCGCGCGCTCGCGCGCGTAATAATTTAGCTCGCGACGGCAAACTCGAAATTGTTCCTAGCACGTTAAATTAAATTCGAAATTAAGCGGAGAATCGCTCGCGCCGGACATTAATGACGCGAATGACGCTAATGACGAAACGATTTAAGCACAAGCAGCGGTTTATATACTGTGCCCGGGGCTTGGATCTCGCGCAGTGAAAACTGTTACGTCCAATAGGTCTGGGTTACGGGGACATCGATTTCCTTATACACCGACGCGCGAATGCCGCTGCTGTCGCTGTTGGCGCAGTCTGCTAAAAACGAAGCCGCGTGTGTCAATGTGAAAAATCGTCGATGTTCGTCGAGTGATTTCTAACCCGCGCAATGCCAGCAGCTGACGACTCCAAATACGTAACCGTCGTATAATGCGCGATAGCCGGGAAAAATGGGATTTTATTTGGAGACGTACCAATTGATTTTGCCGACGGCAAAAATTGCACGACTAGAATTCCTTGACCGTGTTAATTGATTGGGACTTACATTCTTTCCCGACCACCTCTTTCGCCGCACCGCGGGCGTTTTTCGTTGACAAGACGATTTACGCACTGCCTAATCCTTTTCGATTTCTCGCGCTGACAATTATTGAGTTAGCGAGAAAAAATTCGCTTGCTGCTTTTCGTCAGCGATAAATTTAGCGACATGTTATTGAGCGCTTTTTTATTGGTCTGTGTAAAAAAATCGCAAAGATTTGGCTCCGTCGCGCCGAGTCATCCATCCATTTATTTCAACGAGTTGTTTCTCAAATTTTTACATGGCAGTACAAAAAAGCGTACGTCCCTGCGGGAAAGCGTGAACTTTACTGTTGAATTCTTCGGGAGGTCGGACATGCACGCGTTTTCAGGACGTTCATTGACATTTAATATTCTTGCGCACATACGAGCGCCTGGTCCATCCTCGCTATGTCTATCGTCTTTTCTCTTTTTTTTTTGTCAAGTCGACGCACGTGTCTTTACTATTATGTAGTGGGTAGAAAACGCATCTTAAGTACCGCGGCTAGCGAAAGGATGTCACTGTGTAAGACGAACGCAAAAAACGCAGTAAGTAGACAATTTCGATGACTCATTTCGAAAATATATTTGATTAGATTTTTGAAAGAGAGCATCTGTGCAATTCTCATCGAAGAAAGTGCAAACATTTAATTCATAATATAACTGCATAATAAAATGACTTATGACACGTATTAACAGTATATAAATTGTCTGTTGCTACACATAAAGACGCTTTTACAGTCTAAATTATGCATCTAGCTAGAAAAATGTTTCAAAACGTGTCACTTCTTCAAAATTGGGCCATCGATTTGTCACTGCGCTGAAACCAAAATTACTTTCTTTCCAGGACAGTTTTATTTGCTCATCGGTCGCGCGTTCGGTCAAATTAGTGAGAATATTATATTCGAGAAACGCGCGCACATGTGCGATGCGAGCTATATTAAGGATCGTATTGGAGAGTATCTTGAGGCGAATCGAAGATCATTTCACTCGGTTCGAATCAATCAAACATAATGTCGAGAATTTTACTTTATTATAGAAAGTTTACATAGCGCGCGCATTGCTCAATTCTTTGTACGTTCTTGGATTATATTACTTAACACAAATTGTGGACAAATTTTTTTTTTTCTTTTAAATGTTGTAATCTCAATCCATCACGGATTTTATAACCGAGAGTGCGATGTACCGGGAAATCGCGGTAAATTAATAATTGCTTTATTAGCAGCTATAGTGACACAACTCGTTGATGCACTGTGATGTACAGGTTAAAACCTTTCAATGTTTTCTCGCCGCTCTTTGCATCACTGCGTTTACATTTTTATTAGAGTATATGCTATAGCCAAAAGATGTCGCAAACTCTTCTTGTTTCTTTGCGTGTTTCGTAACGTTTAATCTATGTAGATAAATGTCACGAGATGTGTGCGAAAAACTAATGATGAACAATTTTCTTATATATATATATATAATATATGCGTAAAATCAAAGGAAAAATATAACACAAAATGATTTTTACTTTACCAACGATCTTTTTATAAGCATTTCAAAATCTCTTTCAATTAAAAAAACTGACAATTTATAAGTCTCAAAAAAAGTTACTATCTTTTACTGTTTTTTGTGTTATATAAGTGGACGCAAAACTTTTAATTGTAATAGCGAAAATTTGTTAGATAACTCGGAATAATTGTAACTGAAAGTGAAGAGAGCACAGGTATTATTTGTTAGTTGTTTTCTTGACGCGTTTGATTGTGTGTTTGTTGTCATAAATATTCGAAAAACACAAAGATAAACTCTATGGCATCTGCATACTATGTGAGTGCAACAAGTGTGTACTCAGAATCATCGTCGTGCGTTTCGTGCTCACACATGTATGTATATTTGTGTATTCACATCATGTATAGTACTCACTTTCTTCGAGGATGCGGTGACCAAAACGAGCAATCATCATTTCTCACTCTCACTCTCGCACAATGATTCTCACACTTGCTTCTCTTTTCTCTTTTAGTTAAGAGGCTTGCTCGCGGCTTTGACATTACACGCGTTCGAGGACAATATGCGATTTTAAAACTCCAGTTAAACGTTATACGCATTACACACAACCTTTCTAATAAAAATTCGGTAGCTACTTTTTGAAAATGTGATATAAACCTTTACTAAAATTATTATTGAATTAATGTAAAATTTAAACTATAAGTTTTCCCAATTTATTTAAAAGTTATATAACATAATCAAGTAAAAATTAAAAAGTTTAAAAATATCTTCATAAATATAGTTTCTGACATGTCGCGAACACGAGAGAAAAGAAATGTAATTTATCACACATTTCTAAAGTAAAAGTATCGACAATTTCTCTCTTACAGCTATAGAGTGTATATATATATATATATATATATATATATATATAATATGTTTAAGAAATAAAAGTAAATTGACTCACCTATAAGTGAAATCCTTTTTGCGGAAAACTGTTGCCACCAGATAGTCGATCTTTCTTCGCGATTCGGTCCGAAGATTTGCGTTGTGCGCGCGCTTATGAGAAAGGTGAGAGTGAATAGCTGGGAGCATCTTCATTCAAGCTTTATATAGGTATTGTATCCCCTTACCTAGGCACACTCTGTAGAAAGAGCATGCCATCACCGAGCCTCCCGTAATTTTATCATCAACGGGAGATGAAAAAAACGCTCGCTGACGAAATTGCATTAGGCGAAAATATCCCACATTCGAAGTTCCACCCAACTCTACGTCCTTAAAGTTATTAAATTTATCTTGAAATATAAATTACATTTTTTTATTTATCTTATGTTACAATCAGAAATATGTATAGTTTATATTATTGAAAATATTCCGGTTCTGCAATGTCTAAGAAAAAAATTAGAAAAAATTAGATGTTTTACTATTATTAAAAATATTTGTAAATATTAGACACTGCAGTAAGATACTATACTTTATAATACTGTGTTATGTATGTAATTAATACGATTACTTAATTACTATAAGATAATGAAAAATATATAGAGATAGTATATATTTTCATTTTTGTTTGCATATTTTTACTTTAGTTGACGTAAAAATACAAAAATACCAAAATTGTGTCATAAATATGATTTGGGACATCGGCAAAGGTTCAATAATAATATATACTCTCTGTTATAAAAATAGCATACATACCTCTTGTGTATCTTACATCTTTTCTCTTCGAGTATTTTGTTTTGCTCCGCAAAGTAATCGATGAGAAACGATTAAATGATTTATACGTCCGATATTATCGCAGATGCAGCATCGCTTCCTCAGAATTCGCGCTTAAGAAAGTGGCGTTTTGAGGCACGTTCAAGAATAATGATGATAATGTATGAATTCTTACGTTCAGATATTTGTCACCCTTACAAGGAGAGACGACACCGCGATTCTTTTCCGGGTTATAAAGCGCGTTCCTAATTTGGCGATCAAAAAATTGAGATTTTTACGCGAGTAAAACACGATGTCCCGTCTTCTGTTGAAAGGAAAAATGAATTTTCTCGATGCGACCTAATTCGTTTGTCCTGAATTCGTTTAAAATTCACCTAGGTTGTACGACGATCTTCTCTCTTATGCAATTGTGCCTTGAAACATTGCGCTCTTTTATGGTATTCTATGATAATTACATGGCAGCTATATTACTTGAATTAATGAGGTAACAAAGAGGAAATATTCTCTTACATACTTAGACACTATGAATTTCACGTTCACACATTTCTACGATTCTTCAATAATTACTAAAAATACAAAAGTTTTGACTACTGACTATTATTTATACAAATTGCTTTTCATTTTTTAATCTATTACAAATATTTTTTCTGTATTATTTAAAGTTGTTTACAAAATTTTAACAGTTGCTTTTCTTTAAAAACGGAACCATAAAGAGATGTAACATCTCAGAGATATCAAATCTCAGTTAACTTTATATTTATACGAGACCTACGTTACTGGTAAATTAAATTTAGCAGAAAGTATGCGAGACAAAGTCGTGACAAAATCTGAAGTTTTATCGACAAAGCAACCCTTAATCAAGAGGAAAGAGAGTTTATAAAAAAAGAAAAAGTCAATGTAGGAACCAATCGCGCGATAACATATTTATGATCATATTGAATCCGATACCGGAACAATAAAAAATGACCAAGCGTGTTGATAATGGATCAAGTTCCGCGTGGTTAATTTTCACGCGTCGAAACGAAAAAAATATCTATCTCACTCTAGCGTCATGATAAATTCAGCCGAGTATCCCATTAAGCGCGGCAGTCAACGTACGTGTTAAATATTCAGCATGTTTTCGCGCGATTCAGCGCGTGTTCTCGCGAGGGATGCAAATTCGACGTGAGCGCATCTATGCACCTGACGCTGCAGCTGCTTATCATACTTCATTAGATGTCATTAAATCACCTCCGCGCATCTCGCGAGAACATATTTCGAAGATGGATTTTATCCGATCTTTGTTTGCGTGCGTAAGCAATAATTTTGTGAAATGCTACCGATATTAGTGCAACCGCGCGCGATGTGCTGCCACCTGCTCGTTCGTGCAACATCGTCGCGGCGCCGTGACGATTTTCTGCGTTTCTGTGAGAGAATACGCGCGTTATTAAGTCGCGTGCTGTTACGTCGAGTTCGGGAAAAAGTTTTACGGCGTGGTTAGAATTTTCTCCGTGGCCTGCGGTGTGCGATTACCGGTTAAGCAACGCACCGTCGCCAGCAGGAACCGGACGGATAAAAGGAGCATGCTTCTGCCTTATTGACGCGCATCTAGAATCGCACGTTTCGTTTTCCGGAATATAACTCGGACACTCGCAATCTCGCTAGTGCGCTCAATAAATTTAACGAGATAATCTGGGGTTACACACGGTTCACGCCTCATGAGTTTTCATCCTGCTCTTTCGTGGTTTCGCGCAAACGCGAGAGAATTTGCTTCGCTTAGGAAATAGTGAAGGAATGATACGGAATAAAATATAACGTATAAATTTTTTTCAAAGTGATACTGTTTTCAGGTTTTATTTTATTGTGACTGACAGTTTGCTATCTCTCTCTGAAAAGACACAACAATATTCGTTAATACATATAATCGACATATTATCCGTAAGCTGTATAATTATTCCTCGTTACCGTAACTCTCTCAACCATCCCCATTACGTCACGCGTCAAATAATAAAACCATCACGTGCCTCGGCAACCAATTACCTTCACACACGCACTTGGTGCGCGGAACCGCGCAGAAAAAGATTGTCGGAGGCTCGTGCGCTATTATGCCTTAAACGTACGTCTTAAGACGGGATGAGGGAAAGAAATACGCGCATTACGTATACTAAGATTAGCAGTAAATAACATGTAGAAAATATGTAGAAAAAGAAAAAAGCACGAATATACACTTATAAAAATATATATAGAAAAATAAGATATTATTAACAAAACGAGAGCAGAAAAAATAAAACAATAGTTAATTATTTATACACATAATTGTAATAGCTCTTGAAAAAAAAGAATATGTTGTAAACAGGGTATTTTTTATACAGTTGTTTTTCCTCTGACATAAAACTTATTATTTATGATAATAGTAATAATTTTCAACATCAAATAATGTCACAAAGAAAACACACTGTTGTTTTTCTACATGTCGAGATCATATATCAAACGCAGCTCTGTCCATTGTACGTCTCCGACGTTAACATACGCACTGGGAGTTGTAAGATAAGGACATTAACTGACCCATTACAGCGGCCTGTTTACATAATTCGGTTAGATCTTCGAGCACCTTATGTCGCATGTCGAAATGCACGACGATCGCAGCGCAGCAGAGTCGTATCTGCACCGTGTGCGATAATCAGATGCCATCAATCAAATCACGCAGGGCTTCGCAGAGAAGAACATACGCAGCCTCAGTGACACGCCGCCGGCGAGATTGGATATTTGCACCTCCATTTCGAAGCTCGAGATTATTAATTACCGGTGCTGCCATCCCCGCGCACAGCTATCAATCGCTGCACCCAAGTTTCGAGATAATCATCAAGTTCTAACAAGCGCTTAATATCCGATCGCTTCCGGCCCAATTTTCTCGACATCCGGCTTGAGTTCTCTTCGAAACGTTTATGGGAGACACGAATGCGATTTCTGGTCGGTGAACGTTTCCCAAGCGATTTACGACGGAAAAGAGCAGCTTGCGGCGATTTCTCTTGCAATTTTGTATTTGCCTGAACTGACTACATATTTTGCACATTTATATTATAATACAAAGGTACGTGCAGAGGGTGTCGCGTTGCGTTAATTCCGCTCGTTGGTTGGTCAGACGCAATATTTGCAATGCAAATATTCACACGTGCGCGAACTATTAATACAATCATATTTTGTTGTACATTTTGCGATATCCGGAAGTAAAGTGTGCGATATTCTCTCTCCTGCTCGTTTAACATGATTGCCCTCTTATTTGTGCGAAATTACCGACCCAACTGGCACGTCTTGTAGATAAGGATCGCACTTCGCAGGCGACCTTCTAATCTCGCGATAATTCGCACATTAATTAAATCGCTTCGTAACGAAATCCGTGACGATTATATTATTTCGTCGCGCGACAAAATCTGGTGATTTTTTTTAAGCCGGAAATAACTTAGTCGAGCATTTTGTAAGACTAAATCACAGTTCGTTATTTATCACTTCTTCGTTTCTTACATCGGTAAATAAAATTATCGTTACGTGTGTAATTTGTCAACCGAATTGTCGTATTGTATTTAGCAATCGAGAAATTTTGGTGAAAGTTAGTCGTATATTATTCACTAAATCTTGCTAAACTATTTTGTCTCGATGTACAACTATATGTATAACTATATATTTAAATTACTCACAGCACGAAAAAAAGTCAAAACAAATTTATAATTCCTATTTCAATGGGCAAGCTTGGTCTCTCTGTGATGAAATACTTTGCAATTAGACTTTTAATATCCATCGCACGAAAATATAGAAAAGCGAAAAATTAACGAGAAAAATCTTGGGCTTTTAATAGTAACGGGATTACGAGATTGAAACTGCGCGTATCAAGCAAGCGGCGGCGGAGCAAAATCACAAAGTTTCGCGGCGCGACAGTTTCAGCCAGCGCTTTTTATCGCGCCGACTAAAAATCGATGTTAGGTCGTATTTTTTTGCGACGTTTGCGCGCGAGCAATTTCGCAACGCCCACTTTATATCCACGCTATTTTACGCTACACACAAATCCCTTTTGCGTTTATCGTGGATCTTATAGCATCACGGTTTCTCGTTGCACTAATCTCGTCCTAATATTCGCAGCGTGCCGGGTTTGATCGCGATTTCGCAATATCCCTTGATGTCCTCTTCTTCGCGATTGTTCGCGCGCGCGTCGATGATTCCGGCCTGTGCAATGGTAGCACAAAGCCAAGGCGTTTCACGGGCGATCTCGTAGATTGAAAAAGTGAAAAAGAAGAATGAAGCGCTAAGAGGTGCTAAAGACAAATTTCGAACACGCTTCTTTGAAGTTCCTCAACCGTGAACGATTCGTCTATCGATTCGTTTTCTGGGTTACCACCTGTCGTTCGCCAGGATTATGCAAAGTTCCCGGTCGGCGGTGGACCGCGGAGAAAATGTGTAATTAATCAGCGGATATTGTTGAACGCTTCGCCATGACGCGGTTGCTCGCGAGCGCGCGTTTTACGACCTTACTATACCGCCTCACAAAAGAGCGCTGTCACTTTCTCGCGAGACGCTCTTTCCGAAGAGCGGACGGACCTAGATTACTTACAGATATTACGGATGTTGCATGCGCGTACAAAGATAAAAGTAAAACAAAACTAATGCAAAAATTCGTGAGAAATTTCTGTTATTGGTTTGCTCGCATCTCGAAAGTTAATTTCTCATGAATTTTATCGTTCCCGTTTTAAATGACGAACAAAGAGCGCTCATGGCATTTGTTTCGCGTGTCCGCCGCGGTTTCTCTCCCGTGTAAACAAAGCCGACCGAATCTTTTTTTTTTTTTTTTCGAAACTGCTTCCCGAACTGCCGCAAATTGCGTTAACTCCTACTCGTCTGTAGACCGTAGTCGCGAGATCTCTTCAGGAAGCCGAAGACGGACAAACATTACGCAAACAACGATACGTCGATGTAGTCATCATCGTAGGAGACGCAGTTCGGACGATAGAAAGTTATAAGTGTCCCGTAGGCATACAATTACAATAACAGCAATACGCTCCTGTAATATCGGAGTTCGCGGATAAGTATCTTGAGAAAGAAGAAAAAAGAAGACGCGAGGAAGAGATGAATGGTCCGTATATAACGCCTCGTGTAACACAATCATTACAATTGTTGTTACTTATTTCATCTAAACGCAACGTAAAAATAGAATCTTGAGAAGGAATTGCGTAAGAAAGAGGCTGCCGCCGTGCAACTCCGTGAAAAGATCTTCAATACGAAACGCGTAATATTTCATCTCTTCGTATCGTTGTCACGGGTCAAGCGTTTTCAAGCGCTCATTCATAATCTGTATAACAAGTACATCGCGACAAAAAAATCTGCGCATCGCGATAGCAGGATTTGCATGTCGAAACAAAAGCCGAGATAAAAGTCGAAAAGTCTTGAGAGAATCAGCGAAAAGGTGTCTCTTAAGGCGAGAGAAGATTACAGGGAATTGCGAGTTTGCAGAGAAATGTTGCCGTACCGTCTGCCGGAGGACAACGTCAATCGCAGGAGAGCCCAGTTCAGCAAAGACGAGCGTCTGCATCTTTTGAGCATAATGACTCAGTACGAGCCACTGCTGGACGATAAGAACGCATCGGTATTTGATCGCCGAGAAATCTGGCGCGCGATCGAGCGGGATTTTCATCAGGCGGGTTTCACCATGAAGACCTCGGCGCAGCTGAAAAAATACTGGCAGAACTACAAGTATCACGGCAGACGAGCACAGGTTAATCAGATGAATTATTACGAATATTTTCGGGCGCGCTCGTGAAATGAAATAAACGTCAATGGATGACTTGAAATTCGTCTGCTAAATGACGCTCGTCTTTTTCTCGACTTCGCCTTCGGCTGTCTTATCGCGGCTTTTTCTTTCTCCGCTCTTGATTTCTCTGTTTCGCATTCATAAGAGTTTTGGAAGTGGACGTAAATATATATTTGTGCGAGGTGTAATAAAGTCAAACGCGCACAATAGCCTTCGCGCGTTATAGAACGGTCCATTAAACGTTACGAAAGATCAATTACTATCGTCTCTGACGATCGAGTTCACTTTTTTTTCGAGCTCGCTGAATTTACGACGTCAACTGGCACCAAATTGCGCCAAATTTGCTTGAATATTTGCCAGAAGTCACTTAAAACCTTGCTTACGTAAATCCTTCTTATAATACTCGCGCGTGTTCTGTGTCTCTTAGCAATGATCCGAGATAATTCCGTAGATTATAATAGATATGCATAAATAATAATGTAGATATACACCTTAAATCAACTGGCGGAATTTACGCAGGTCGTAAAAAAGTGCTCGAGTTCAACTTCGAGAGACGCGACGAAGGAGACGGTGCATCCGGAAGTTCCTGGAAATCGTGATAATCTCGAAATGACAAAGATCACCAAGGAATCAGCCACTCCCTTCGTTCCCTCTCATTCCGACACGTCGCTGCGGAACGTCGTCGAGTCAGGATGTCGTCAACGCGAGATATACGGGAATAATGGAACGTTCTTCCGGATATTAAGTGCCACATCGATTCTCCCGACCGGTACGTTTCTAGCTTATCGCACGAACGTTTTTAACGGAATATCACCGTTTTTAAGACTCCCCGCGGCGATAACACGCCAGTCTAATCTGTCTCCTGCGATCTCTTTCGAGTTATAATTATTCACTTTCGCAAATTAGGGCTCTGCCTATCGGGACGGTGCCATCGGAGACCGCGTTGTCCGAGTTACGCTATAGAAAGTTGAAACGCAAAAAGATTATAATCGATGTGGCAAACATGAAAAAAAAATTCTTTTTATCAATTACTAAATCTCGTATCTTTTCTTCACGTACAATCAAAACGGTCTACATGCAATAAAAACAATCTAAGTTTTATTCATCCGTGTCGATATATACATATATATAGATATATATGTATATCAAATTCTAATATTAGCGTCATTGTTTATAGAGCTCGCTCCAAAAATATCTGAAACTTTTCAATATCTTAGCGTGTGCTGCGACGATAAGCTACTTGTGCGGAAGTACTCGACCGTTTCTAAAACGCTCAAAGTTTTATTACGTTCCCTATCCTTATTATGGCACCGCTCTCTTATCGTTGTCGTCGTTTCGGAGAAAATTTCGTGCTTCTTTTTAAATCCATCAGATTTTCTTGAATCAATAAGCGTTTCTTCTTAGAGTCATCTGATTGTCCGGAATTAGCTTTTGTCAAGACTCTATATAATGCGATTGTTTTTCCCTCTTATTATTCCATTCATTTATCGTAAACCTATTGAAAAATATCGCACATTTGCGGATTTTTATCGTACGGCTAATCGTGTTTTTAAAACATGAAATCTTCATCGACGCATCTACCGCGTGTTTTGTCACGTTATCTGATCGTGCGTGAGTACAGTGAAAAGATAACATCTTTTTTACGGCGTATCAGTTAGCAGATACTTTAGAAACTTAAAATTTCTAGATGTACGTTCATTTGAAGAAAATCGATCCATTTCGGAGATCTCGCAGAGAAAGATAATCTCGAGTGAGGTTTATGAGGAATCAAGGTCATCGGATGTAATAGACCGTAAGTCGGAGAAACGAATAGGCGCCGACGTGATAGTATCTAACACCGATATCTCGGACAATAGTGTGACTGTGTCAGTGATTTGCCCTGAAAGAACTCCCGAGCTTTTCAACAAGAATTTTCAACCAAAAAGAAAACGCGAAGACGACACGTCGCTAGATAGGTCTTCCTTTCAAAGCCGCGTTTCCGTCGCCTCAGGTGAAAGACTTTAATTTAATTTCTGCAGTTTTTTCTTCTCTTTTTCTTTTCTTTCTTCTCGCGCATTTTCCTTCATCGTACGTTGCGTACTACTACTTAAACAACAACTAATAGTTGCAACGTATTGTTATTTTAATGTTCCTTCTTATTCTCTTAAATTTGATCGTTAACGATAAAGAATGGTACTTTATTTTATCTAAATGCATTGTGAAAAATTCGGGATATATAATAGTCAGCTAAAATACCATTTTATCGAAAAGAAAGATATATTTTTCTTTTTTCACTTTAAATAAATCCATCTTTGTCTGAATCGAAAGTAAAAAGATCGCAAGAACGAAAGTCGGAATTGCACACAAATTGCTGGCGTGTCGCGGCAACAAAAATTTTTACCTTTCCGTTCAACCACCAGCTGCATCCTCGAGCAAAAAGCGCAAGGACGACGAACACTTCATTTTCCCGACTGTTGCTGGGGCTGCGAAAGGACGCTGCTTCTTGCTGCAACCTCGACAGACTGATAATCACGGAGAAGTAATTAGCGACAGAAGGAATGCGACGGTAGAGACGCACCGGAAATTGGAGCTGGCGAAGAAAATCTCCGTCGCTTCACCGTCGACATTCGCATCGAGGAACGAAATCTCGAAATCGGCGACGAAGAATCCCGCGATTACCACGGAAAACTTTTCCAAGGATTTTGCTGCTTCTCGTGTCGAGGATATTCGGGAATCGAAGTGCCGCGGAGGAAGATGCGAATCGAAAATTCATGGAACCGCAACGTTGCAAAATCGACGAGATGATCTCGACACGAGCGATCCTGCGAGACCGAGTATCAGCGTACATGAGGGATTATGGGATCAGAATACAGTCAGTCCGGTCGAGTCAGAATTGACCAACGAGATCAACTATCAACTGATACTACATCGGCTAGAAGTATGCTTGCGACTTTACCTCGACTTTTCGCAAAAAGATTCGGCCAATCACGAGAGAAAACGATTATGTTGCAGACCGAAGAAAAACGATTGAAAGTGAAACTCGCTGAGATGGCTATTCAGGAAATTCGATTTAGAATTCGGGCTGTGAACGAGGACATTCGGCGCGCGGATGAGCTGCACGAGTTGCATCTGGCGCTTGCGACGGTTCAAGCGGTAAGCCAGGTTGGATCCACGATATTGCGAAAGCGCATTCACCGGGATACTGTCATCCGCAGTCAATGGCTCCATTAATTTTTTTCTCCCGCTACGTGCGCGTGGTGCACTCACGTCATTCGATTTTTCACGAGATATATCCGATAATCCGACGTCTCGTGCAAGCGTGTGGAATTTTTCTACCTATCGAACATAAATAATCGTCAGGGAAAATATTTTTCACAGAAAACACGTTTTTCCATGAAGATCCGTAACTTTACTTCACAATATTGCGCGAATACAACATTTCAGCCCCGCGCGCGAGATAAACACATAAAATGCCGCGTAAAAAAATTTAGTGTTTTTCCGTTCGCCTGCATATTTTCATTAAATATTGCTGCGCATGCATATACTTTTATTTATAGTTCGAGTACTTATTTATGGCTTTCAATGTATAAAGAAACTTTTATTTTTATCAGCAGGACACTCAAGATTATAACGTTTAAGAATGACATAAATGGAGAATCGAGAAGTATATCTTCGGAAAGGATAGACATAAAAAAGAAATCATAAAACGGCTGTGTGTGCTTGAAATTATTTTTATTAATCATTATCATATTATCGCATGTCACGATGTTGTCATCATTTAGAAAAAACGCATGGGACCATACAAAATAACAATGCTTAGATTTTTGTAATAACCGAGCAACGTCTCAAAGTCGCATTATTTGTTGCGTTCGCTCTCTGCTTCGTTATTTTTTTATTTTTTTTATTTTTTTATTTTTTTGGTTGTTTTTTCTTTTCATGTCGCAGGATCAGAGCAAGTGCAACCATTTAAACGGATCGTCGATCATACAACAAACTACGGAACAATGATTTTTATATCATCTAACAAGACACGTCCATTACTCCTTCTTTTCTTCTTTCCTTCGTCGTTTCATAAAACTTTTTCCACCCTTCGTTAAACTTTCCACTACTTTAGCTCCTTCTCCGTTTTCCTCGCTTCATACTTAATGTTTTTCTTTGTATTTTTTTTTGTTTTAGTGATTGTTAATAATTATCACAGAAAGTTCGTAAAACAATAATGTTGAGTTTATTAAGTGTACGTGTCTCTGTCCGTGTTTCCCCATCCATATATGTATATGCGGAATAAATATAATGTTTCGTATGTGTGTGTGTGTGTGTGCGCGCGTCGCGCGTATGTATGATGTGTGACAATATGTGTACGTGTTTCGCGGGTGTGTCTTTCGCGAGAGTGTATATTATGCTTTTAGACGGAAAAGTTTCGCACGTTGCTGCAAATATAGTAACAGTAGTTAGCGTTAGAGTACATATTAGCGATAATAGTAGCGGTACAAGTAGCGATAAATATAACAGTACACATTAGAATAGCCTTCGTGTTTCGCAGCACTTAAGAATAGTAATAATCTTACTATACAGTAGAATATACTTTTCTTTACTTTAATGTGTGTTAGGGAAAACTCTTTTCGCCGGTGCATAAAATGAGAGAGAGAGAGACAGAAAGAGAAAAAAAAAGAAGGAAGAGAAAAGCGAGGAAGAAAAAAAGAGAGAGTGAAAGAGTGGAAGATAATTGTGGAGAGAAATGTCGAAAAAAATTTTCACACTTATTTTCCATGCTCTATTCAATTCCTTTGCAATTCCATTATTTGTCACCTCTCGGAGCGCCTTGTTCTCGGAAGTGATTGTCGAAAGAAAAGTATGAATAATTTACAACATTCATCGTTATATTTACACATTGTAATTCTGCAATGTAAAACTAGAAGTGTATGTTTCACATTCAGCGCCGAATAACCAAGGATAAAATTTGAAATGCACGCACTGAGTTCGTTCCAGAACTGTTCTCTTATTCTACTTCGAAATGATTAGACGATTCGGTAAATAAAAGAAGCTATAATAGTTCCGAAGCACTTTATATAATTGCATAGACGTGTTCTTCTTACGTCAACCTTCCATAATTCACCGCCAAGTAACGCCCTAAAGCTATTTTTATCTATCGCTGATATACCAATTCTCTATAGCTTCGAGATAACCAACACTTGCTGAAATAATGTAATCAGAGTGGTTCAATAACAATCGAAAAATGTATTACAGAAGACATTAAGCTTTGCAATTTTTCTCAAGGCACATAAAACTGCAAAACAGATTTATCCCGTAGTCGTACATCAATAAAAATAACGCAACCTACGATGTATGTGTATGTATGTATGGATTGAAAATATAGAAAATGCGAGTTTTGGAAATTTTCATAAAAATTTGAATTTTCCGAAATCGATCACATCTTATCATCATAAACCATTCCATTTGTTTCCGCGACAGCGCAAATCAAACTCGAGAACGCACGCATAAGATCGCGATAAAAATTCCAAATTCCGTAATCTCCGTGAACGGGTGAGTGTAAGAATTTGCAGATGTAATGGGCAGCTTTAATCGCCGAAGCGTCCTTTGTCTCGACTCACGTCAAAGTCTTTGTCGCAATTTAGAGACGGAAGCCTTACTTGATTGCGGTACGGATATCTCCGGGTGAGCCATCTGTGAAACGACTAATTTCTCATTTTCATCGTAGGATAGCAAAATTAAATCCTTTACCGTCGCTATAGCGGCTTTAAATTAATTACCGTAATGCGCTTTAGGGCATTCAAGCGATTGCCGTGTTGTATAATATGCGATAAACGGTTACAAGTACGGAGGGACTTTGAGACTTTGTTGGATGAATTAAATTTGCATTGAAAACTCTTATTTCACAGCCATTAGAGCGCTATCGAAATGACATCGAGGCGACCCGGCGGTTAAAATTATGTTAAATCGTAAAAAGTAAGGCGCGCGCACGACAACGTAACAGATATTCTATCGCGCTGATCTCGCTCAAATAAATATGCAAAAATCGGTTTAACGAATACAAATGGAATAGTTATCTCGGCTTGATATAGTTACGAGATGAACTCGGAGCTTTGCGCTGCGATTACTTTTCCCGATTTTCTTTTCCACCTTCGTTATGCTCGCTCGAGTTCGTTAATCGCTAATTACTGTTGATGACGTTCCGTGGATGACCGCTCGCGAAGAGACAAACCGAGACAAATGCAGAAAACTGAGAAAATCAGCCTGAAATCAGGCACGTTGCGCTTTTTGATTTCTTTTCGTACGTTTTTATATCAGCACTTATTATCTCGTCCACTTCGTTTGTCGTGTTTTCGATTTCCTTCCTCTGTCCTTTTCACAAATTACAAGAAACCTTGTACAAAGCGTTCACTACGAGAATTTAATTTAACACGAAAAGCATCTAGGATTTTCACTAAGCGAGATTCGGTTCTTACACTTATGCTTTCCCGTTGAAAATTGTAAAAATTGCTTAAGACGACTTTTTTTTATTCACTTAATAACCCCTTATACGAAGGTACACTTAACTCGATACACACCACCACCGATCGTTCGTGTATCTTTTTATCTTTTGCTCTTTAAGCCCGCGGTGAAAGTTCATCAGCAGAGTTAACTTTGCGCACGGCGAAAAAGAGGTTTTTAGACCTTGATGTTTGAAAAAAATACGCGTGGACGTCCGCGGATGTTGGAAAAGCTAAGCTTCCGCTAGAGCTGATGTGGATTATTTCTTTCTCATTAAACGCTCTTGAAACTTCCGCTTTATTGTGGCGCATAGTCCGTCCGCTGAACTCTTTCACCGTCCGACACATCGGTGAGACCGACGTTGACGATAAAACCTTCGTCGCGGAAAATTCTTTCGCTCTAGTTGGAATCGGCGACAACGACACATTTCCCTCCTCTCCCGATCTCTTCTTCGTATTGCACTTTTTGACTCGCAATGATGTTGCGCCGTAGACGCGTGATAGAAAAATAGAACTTTCGATCGCCGCGACAACTCGTAGAAATAAAGACCTTGCGCAAAAGAGAGAACTTCTCTCTTGGTGAAGTGATCGTTGTGCAGAGAATCGCGTCGTTGGTCGCTCACCACCCCGACTGTTTCATACGTCACCGGAATAATTCGTTCCCATCGCGCGGCGCTGCGCCGAACGAGTTTGCACACCGCCCGCAACTTGGGTCGAGTTGCACCTACAGTCTGGTTTAACTAACTTCAGGTCTGTGTGATTCACTATCTTCGGCTAGATTACAGTCCTACTCGGGCGAATCCTCTGACAAATTTAGAGATTAGATTTGATGAAATAAGATTAAAGTGAAATCAAAGTTTGGCGGTGAAGTAAGTTCAGTACACTTGAAAAGTTTTAAACATTCGTGAATTCGAAAGTAAGTGATAAAATATTTATTTTCACATTTGAAATTTCAAGAGAAAGAGAGAGAGTGTGTGTGTGTGTGTGTGTGTGAGTGTGTGTACACTAAACAAAGTTTGATTGAAACTCTTAATCATCTAAAGTACCTAGTAGTGGTAATTTAAAATTCTCAAAATTTATCAGAGTGTACGCTCTTAAAGTTTACTGCAAAGTTCACGAGAAAAACCTCGCGCAGATAAAGAGAGACAAAGAGAGAGGAAACGATAAGTTTACGCTAACTGATGTTAGTGCAATCAGCTTTTAACGCTCGACAGCGATTAAAAACCTTCGCCATCTAAGTGTTCCGCACATTATTGCTAGAGTTCAAGTGATATCCAGACTGCGTTCGGAGCAGACTTTAAATGCGGTTGCATCCATTTCCTCGGACAGGTCGGAGTGAGGGAAACCGGTTATCAAAGTGCGCGTGTTCGCACTTACCTTCCTCGTGGGAAAAATCGCTTCCCCCTCGCATCGGAAATGTTCTCACCCCGACTTGTCAGAGCCACGGCATGTTTGAGGCATGCTAGAAAAAAATTTCACATGACATCGTTCTCGTCCACGATTCCGCGAGGCAAGCATGCACGCAAAAGTCATAATCGCAAGGTTATATCGTAAAGTAAAGTCTTCTTACGAAGTGGGGCTGTTATCAGCAAGAAAAATGTAGATCTCGTGTAATACAGTGACGGTAGTGTGAGATCCAAGTTTTAAAGTCTTACTTCTGAAGAGAGTACTTTAGTAACGTAGAAAGTATAAAAATAACGAGCTGACGATTTTTATTCGGAGTTTCCTGTGCGCGAGTAACTTTCAAAGTAAGAGACTGAAAATGCACAAGTAAGTTAAGCGACCGTGACAAGATTGAGAATCCTTTATAAACCGTAAGATATTTCACTAGAATACTATTTCCTTATATGGCGCTACAGTGATGATAACAATAGTAATATATTTCTCGAAGAGTATAAATCTACGTGTACGAACGATGAAGAACAGATGAATTATTTCATGCTGTATAGTATCTAATAGTTGGGATATAATAGTTATATTAGTCTACTAGAATTTTTATAGAAGTATGAAATATTTCCATCAACTTGTTTTCACGCAAACTTCAATTTTATCATTTTTGTTTATTATTCTTTTGACTTTTATATATAGGATTGAGAATATTCGTAGTAATAGTATTAATATTTTTATCGATTTCAACGACTAAATCGTGCTCGAGAGAACTATAGGAAAATCCAATGATAATCCAATAACTTGTAGGGAGAGAGAACTGAAAAGAGATTAAGATAAATGTATTAAAACGAATACGACACGAGGCGCAGTGAAAACGAAAAGTGATATGAAATATTTTTCGTTTTTCATGACAAGTTCTCGCACAAATCTTCGCGACATGAGGGACTCCGTGAGTAAATTTGTTCGGCGGTGTAAAATACGCGCGTCATGAAATTCTCGTTATTTAAACGGAGTCTGCGAGAGCCTCGGTTTAATGCACGGCGCGCGTGCACAACACGTGTTGATCTTTGACAATATTTATATTTGTATTAGGAAAACGTTGTCGCGCGCGTGCATCTGAAGACGATCTTTGCGCATGCTAACGTTCCGGATAACATTGTTGTTTGTTGTTCGAGGATGATTAAGCGACGCGCCACTCGTAACAATTAAGGCGACTTCGTGAGCAGGTGCAGCTTTGTGTCGGCGCACTAAAGCTTTTCCCAGCAGCGATTCACTTTCTTCCGTGTTTCACCGCCGTGGCGTTTCGCCAACATTTGCTCGATTTTATGTCTCGTCAGCGGGCGAGATGATTTGTCGCACTAATAACACTTTCTATCTTCTCGCTGTTGCTCGAAATATCTTCTCTTCAATTGTTCCTGCTTTTACATATAAACATTTTTCCTTCGGTTAAATATTGTCTTTGTTATTTTTTTCTCTTTCTCCCGAGTGACAAACATAGCAAAAACCAGTGACACGTAGTGTCTTTGTATTAATTTTACACGGTGATATCACCGATGTAGACGGTCTTGTGAGAACGCACGCAAACGTGCGAGTATACAACTTGGAGGTGTTATGAGATTGCATGACTTCTCAGAAATTTATTTGTTTACGTGCGATCAAACGGCAAAGGAAATCCGACAGCCACAAGAACCTCGCGAGTTCCTTGATTCGCGAGCGCAATTTAGGAACCCTGACACTGCTGTAAAGTTCATGACGTCGTGGAAGTTAGCGAAGCAATTCTCTCAATTGAATGGATATTGGGAGCGAGTCTGAATGTCCTTTACCCCCGCGTATCACTTGATCCGCTCAAACGTAAGCGATTTCGAAAAAGGGGTTACGTCGAGAAATGTTCTCGGGGATCGATTCCACAACATAACGACTTTGATTACTGCCGATGCGCGAGAGGTTTACCGGTTCGACTTCTACCGAAGATGCGCAAAATCTAAAAAAAAAAGAGAAGCAAGACTTCTTGCCAGGAATTTTAACTTAAAACTCTTATAAAACGCTTCAAGTTTCGTGGCGACGATCCACTTACGTGAAATTGAAATCGACGTAAACATGATAAATAAATCTTCGAAAGCGACTGGCGCAAGATTAATATCGCCGTGAAAAATATCCTTCTCGAGTCCTCGGTGAATACATTTAAAGAGTCAACAATTTTACACGGCATTGTAACAATAATCGCAGGTATCTTCTTCACAATTCTATTCGCATATATCATTATTATATTATAATTATATAGAATTGTTAACAAACGCGCGAGTGGCGCGTGTTCCCGCATCATTCTCTTTAACGATCTCTCGATTTATTCCGCGTCATAATTCAAGATAGCTCTAACAGACTCCCACTTTCATACTCTGAAATGCTTCTTGAAACATGATAATCCGTGACTCGCGGATTACGTAAGCGAGTATATCGCGGCCAATAGTAACGATCGAATACAGAGACGACTCCGCGTCATCGGAAGCGCGGATCGCAGGTAATAATGTTAATGTCGTGCCTCGACGAATAATATTTGCCAATATCATCTCTATTGGCTCAGTGCACATCGAGGTTGCTTGCCGGAGAGGTGCTGTAACGGGGAAAAAAAGAGAGAAAAGAGAGAAAAAAACAGTCGGGAAGTTTGCCAATATCGAGTCGTTCCGCGATATCCGTCACGCAGAGAAAATGTCTATGCTATTTCGCTGAGAACACGCGCATCTCAGTCAATTGCTATCTCAAGTATGTCGCTCGTAAATATTTGGCGCAACTGAATAATGGGGGAGTACATCGATTTGTAATGAGTGATTGATATTTTCACGGCGCGGCCTACCGATGATACCCGCTCGCTCGCGGGTGTCGCGCTTCACTTCCGATAAAATTCGGACACAAATGCTTTCGCTGGCGATTGTAATTTCGGGCTCCGTTGCTCAACGATTGACTCATCGAACGGTTTGTCGGACAGCACAATGAGTTAATATTTGCTCATGAGTAGGCCGCACCGGCGACCGCGTTTCGGATGCAAATTTAGCTTCGCGACGTGCTCACTTTATAGAATATGTTTTGAAATCATATAAATGGCATTTGTAATACGTCGTTAGAATTCTCGAAAAGATAATTGGTGTATACGCGTATTCTTAAATGACTTTCAGGCGAGCAAACACGATGTCGAGGGCATAATGGCTTTTCGAGTTTATCATGACTGCAATTAATTGTCCTCTGGCTGCATCGCAGTATGCAAACATTTATTTCCTCCGCGCCGCGCTGTTGTTATCGTTTGCGATTTTACCGCACTACGAACTCGAATATCCCGCGCGTATGCGCTGTATATTATATTTTAGTATATATATTGTATTTCTGCGGGGCATTTCTCGATAAAAGAAACAGACATGAGAAGCGAAGAGAAGCGAGCGAAGCAAACGTGAGAAAAGAAATATGCTGAAATTGGGAAGAGAAGAAAAATGTTGGGGGATCGCAAATGAAAATTTGTGAAAAATAAAGAAAAGGATGAAGAATAGTTCACATTTCAACCGACTGTAAATCCCGAGCCACATTTATTTAAAAAAAAAATGAGTTTCACGAATTGGTCGCCCGTAGAATCGAGAAACCGACATTGTTCAAGTCTTATCCGAACATAAACTTATCCGCGATCGGCCACTGAAATTCTAGCCACGTGAGAACTTCAACGAGAACGGCGAAAAGAAATGGAACGACGCGAACGTTAAGGGTGCGAGCACGCGCGTCTTGAATTTATGGCAAGCCGGGCTAGACGGGCGTGCGACTGAAAAATTAAGAAAAGTCGAGACGAGATACAACAGAAGTGCTGGTATAACGAGTCGAGTGTCGGAAATTTTGCGACGTCACAAGGAAAAAAATGGGACGACATGCTGCGCCGCGACACGTGGAGATAAAGACTGCGGAAATATGGCAGGTCTCTTTATTTCGTAATTTCAAAGTTTGAAACGTGCTGCTGCTTTTACGATGTGGCATAAAGAAATTCTCTGAAAAATGTCAAGTAAGCACAACTCGGAACAAGGTACGTCAATGCGCTGGTTTACTTGCGGAATTTCGATACACTCGCTTTTTCATTGCGCAAAATTGAAAAGAAGTTGCTCCCCTGCGGATCTGGAATGGTATTTATCGCAATGCTTGACAAGCCGCTCATACTTTCTTCGTGTATATAAAATTATCCAGTACTTGTGTGCGCGGAGATTCTGCTCCGCAAAACTTAAGAGATAAAAAGCGCGTATTACATTGTAATGCACGAGAAATGCACGTATCGAACGTTTTTAAAACTATATAACATTAATGTTTCAAAAAGCGACGAAGCGAGAAGATTCATGCATTGTTCCAGGTCCCCGGTGTGCCGAAACGGATAATGGGATTTCTTAAATCAAGCGTAATAAAAGTCGGATTCTACGCGGTGATTTATTAAGCAAGTACGCCTCTGAATATATTCTGCAAAAATTAATACACGTTTTACATTGTTACAAGCGCCGTTTTATTATGTCCGTCGTGTTTGTTTACTTTTATTTTTTCACGCTCTACACCATCTGCGGTGCGTAAAATTTTTGTCGCGTCTGCAAATTTATGCGGACGCACGTACATTTAGAGTAATAACGTGTGCTTTGCGTTTAAATCTCCAGATATTCCAAGCTCGCGTCGGAGTTTTCGTTGTCCGGTTACGCGACATTTCTCTCTCGCACCGACGCTCATTCCTGTGTAAAGGTCGGCCCGTATCTCTTTTCGCTTTACACCCATCCAATCGGAGAATAACGGGCGCGGAGCAATAGAAGAGATAGAGGAGATAAAGCACCGTGCCTTGAAAATTCAATGGCATGGTGAATTCCTGGCTTTTCAAAGGGACGCCTTTTTCTTTATTCAAACTTGTTTTTTTTTGTGCTTCTTGCGTTTAAAACGTTTAATTTCAAGCTGCAGCGAGAGCCTTCACAAAACGCATCGTAAACTCATTTTAAGGATCCCGCTCATTAACACGATTGCGTCCGTGCTTATTTCAGTCGCTCGTTAATGGAATAAATTAATTTTTCCTTTTCGCTTTTACTGCAAAATTTAATTAATGTGCCGTGGTATATGCCGCGCGTGCTCAATATATTTAATGAAAATCGAATAGAAGATCGCGCTAGGGGAACGAATGCTTCACAGATCGTTGTCCTATATGTGAATAATTCCGACGAATCGTCATTTTTACATGTCTGTCGCACCAGAAACGCGATCCGTATCCAATCCGAGTTTCGACGACGGTATTCTACATAGCGCTCACTCGACCAAGTGCCTATGCATTTTTTATAAGTTGTCGACGATTCTTTCGGACGTTATTTAACTCGCTATCTCCGTCCGGCGTTAGCTCACGCGAGATGTTTTCCCAATTTCCCCGGCGTCGACAACGATCCTTTCTACCTCGTGTAAACGCCCAGTGTATTCTTCAAAAAGGTTGACCCGTGCGATCACGGACCGTGCAAGATTTATGACCATGTGTACTCGCCTCTCTTTTTACGTGGAGTTTTCCTTCATCGTTGCGAAATTTATCCCTGTCCGATTCCATGCGCGTACAAAAAAAAAAACGCTGTCACTTTTCGGTTTCCTCTTCTTCCTTCGCGATTTTCTCGCTGCTTTCCCGCATTATCTTTGTTCCTTACATGAGTTTGTCCGACTATATTCCGTGAAATGCGGAATACGTCATAAAGGATCGGAAAGACGTGGCGTGCGCGTCTCTATCTATCCCGCTCTCTTTAATTTTTGCGCTCTGTCGTCCGTTGGATTTTTCTCGTTATTAACGACGTTTTTTTTAATATCGGCGAATAAGAGATCCGATATTGCGTTCCTTGTACCAATAATGTCACACGTCGCGCTTTTATTAACTAAATGCAAGTTGTTATCATGGTATTTTATTGCTTCATTGTTTGCTCTTTATTGTATACTGTGCGATTATGAAAATCAATTGCGTCAATCGGGAGATTCTTTACTGTTTGAGTTGTCTTTCTTTCGTTTAATTACCTCAACCACTTTTACAAAACTTGAAAAGCGCGTCCTTTTCCTCTCATTTAACTCTTATTGTTAATCATTCTCTTTTCCTTTTATTTAAATTTGACATTTCTGTTCCGAGTTCGCTTTTTTCCTGTCTTTGATTCCACTTTCGTACGTGATGAAAGCGTGTCATGTCTTACGTTATGGATGATGAGTAATTAAACCCGATTACGTTCAAAAAAAATTTTCAATCTTTTTTTCATGCATTTTTAATCAGTTTTTTTTTTTATTTAAAAATAATTGTTTTAAATGACGCCCGATACTCTTTTCTTCTATCGATCGCCGACTTCACTCCACTCGACACATCTTGAATGAAAATGCAGATTGTTGAAGTTCAGAAGTAGAGCATCAAGAGCATCGATGACTATGATTAAAGGTGGACTCAAAAGTTACGAAAGATCTACCGAGTAGACGTAACTTCACTCGTTAGTATTCAATGATCGGTTGTTATTATCTTGCGCAATGCTCATATTCAACAAGCTCACCCGTTATTTTCATCACAGTCTCGCTTTCGATGTAATTTTATTCTATTAGCGCGGCTTCTGGTATTAGAAGAACCTTATTGCGATACGGTTAATATAATAACACACACAAATTCGCTCGTTACAATTGAAGTGCAGTAGCACCGCCGGTCGTTAGCATTTACGCGTGATCATATCTTCCGCGCTTTTCTTCGATCTCATAATCTTAGTAATCTCTAGCGAGAGAATCCTACTGATAACACGCGCACTGCAGCAACTGCAGCACGATCGTTTCTTCGCAAGTGATTCGTAAAACACGCAATGCTCATTAATATCGAAAAGCAGATTGCCATTATCCATCTTCTTCTTTGCTTAGTCACCACCATCTCTGTATCCGAATTTTTGCTACGCGCTACTACGTCTAATGCCGCGTTATGCAACGCGGGCAAGTCGATACTCTCGCGATGGCGCCGCCGTCATCATATTTTCTTAAGAAATCGTCTTGTGCACGCGCAAATGGTGCGATCGGCGTCAAATCCCCGACGCAATTTTGTCAGTAGGTATACAGCAGCACGCAACGCTCGTTAATGCCCGATGTCCGTTATTTTTTGACATTTCAAAATGAATAATCTCCACAACACTTGTGTGTCTAATATAGTGTTATATAAAACCGATGCATTATGTAAAAGTGAAGTTCGTATTTCACTTCACAATTGAAATCTGTAGCAAGAAAATCTGATAGAATTGCGTTGTTGCGCAAGCGACAAAAGAAAACGAGGAATAATCACTGTTTGTTATTATGCTATTCATTGTGGCAAAATTTACGGCCCTCCACAACGTTCCCGTCGGTGTTGAAATGTATGTGGCTCATTGTGACTTCGGAATTTTTGTTCGCTACGCAACGCGCGCTGCACAATGCACGATCAGTTGTGTCTGCGTTTGAATGCTTATCCCCGCTTCAATTTCCTCCCTCGCTCTCCTATCCTCCAGCCGCTTCTCTCGTTTTTCTTCTCTCTTTTTGCTTAATGCGGAACTGCGCGCTGCTGCAGCATCTAATCGAAAGTAACCCCGGCGAAGCTTCGTTGAAATTCGAACAGCGTGCATGTCGAGTGCTTCGAATTTTACTCGTTATCTTGTAATATCGTGACGTTGCCGCGGTAGCGGATTAACGGACACGGAGTAAGAAGAGCGAACAAAGGGAAGCTGCTCCCGTGACGATATGAGCGCAGCCTGTATATATTTACGAAGAAAGTTTCCGGTCCGTGATTTGACATCTTCATCGTTCGTACTAACAATTTTTATTCGTACTTTACTTTATGTTCCGCACACGCTTTCTAGCTAAAAGTACAATCTGCCACGTCCAGTCTCCTTGAAAGCTACGATTATTCGAACGCTAGACATCTACTAGTAGCATCGAGATTTTTCCGAATAATTTGTTAACGAAGATGGAGAGATCGATTCACCAACGGGTAACGAGAACCGATCTTCTCCGAGAGAGCGAAAAAGTGAGAAAGAGAGTATGTGTATGTAGAAAAGAAGTGAGATAGATTAACTCGTCGACGAGAGATCTCCAAAAATATTTGCAATTCTAAATCTCTGCGTCTTTCAAACGCTTTTTGTGTTATCACGACACGTTATTGCCTATCTATCAGACGTGCATGCCAAACCGCGCGGATGTGGACTTGCCTTCTCTCACGGTCGTTCCTCATCGGCTGATTATCGGGACGAGCGGCTCGCTTAGCTCGCGTCGACAATTACGATAATGACGACGATGTAGAGACTCCCGATTTCATGGAATCGCGTGCCGCCCTTGATGGAAATAAGGGTTACTCGCCGCCCAACGATAGCGCCTGAACAATTCTAGGGTCGGCCTTGCTGCCCTCCCGAAACTCCTCCAATGTGAGCTTGTCGTCGTGGTTTTTGTCCATCTGATCAAAGATTTTGTCGACTCTCTTTTGCGGCGTGTTCTCGTCCTCGGCTTGCGGTTGCTGCCCCTGAAACATACCGGCGACGTTTCTGCTCAGTATCTCATTAATCAGCGGAGCTTAACAACTTCTAGAGGATGTCATTTTGTTTTTATCCTTTACTACACCGAACTCTAAAACACTTTTTTATTACTAATTACAAGTCTGCGAGTAACGTGCGTTTTTTGAATTTATAAGTTAACAAATTGTTTTGTTTAAACTGTGAGAAGTGCACGTTGTGTGTATGTAAAAAATTACAATTCCCATCATATCGCGAAATTTAATTGTTTTTTGGAAACACGCAAATGATGAAATTTCATTATTGCTTCATTTATTACATGCCGTGACAAGTACATCGCCAATGTACGCAAAATCAATCCGATTTAGTTTATAAAATCGCACTGTATTGATTTTTAACTGTATTTGTTTGTGATCTAATGTGTTTTAATTGAACCGAGTCATTTCGCTAATTCTCGGCATTGTAATCCAGACGTACCGTTTAAACAATTGCATTTAGTTTTCAATCGTATTTACTCAATCGAGCTTATTGTTTCAAAGTCGACATGTTATCAAAGTTTCGGAGCTTTTGTCGGGCCGCAACCCGCATGTTTATAGATTACCGCTTGGTAAGCCTCTTGGCAAGTATGCATATAATGTGTCTCTGTATTTCTCTTTGAAATTAATATTAACGAGATTTCAAAGTGATTAATGACGAACTGTTGTCGCGAAACGGATTTGCCGTGTTGGCGTCAAACGTATTTTCCGCGGAAATTTGCACGCGCGGCTGTGCAAAAGTTATAAGACAACAGTTCCGGAGTGTCAACACATTTCTCGCTCAACTCTCGAGGGTGTTGATTGCACGCTCCGCTGGTTTTTTCTCTGTATCTCGATGGAAGTACCGTAGAAAAGTTTCGGCTGTGAAAATTCACCATCACGAGAATATGCGACTTCTGTGCGCGTATTGGTAGTTCAATTAACATGTAATGCTACGAAAAGAGAAGTCCTTCTCTTGGGAATAGCGCGCGCGTTACAGCCGCGGTGCGTACTTTATATTCATGCGACGCGCGCGACGATGTCGTTTTCGGATAAAACAATTAAACTTTCCGTACGCAGCTAAATAGAACGCACTGCGGTTTCAAAGAAGCCGCATATATCGCGCTTGTCAAAAGCAGTAACGGGTGACGTTGTAGCTTACGTCGTTAACTCGCTTCTGGCTCGTCGAGGGTTGGAAACTGTACAAGAGGATTATAACTTCTGCTATATGAAACGAGCTCGTTGGAATAAAATATTGACTTGATATCGAGAACGAGTTGCGAGCACATGAGTTGTTACAATTGTGTCACAGCGAGCAAGTTGTTAAATACGTGCATAAGTGAATTTTTGATAGCGATTGATTGATATGTAGTCAATTAAGTTAAAATATAATCAAGTTTATTTATTCTTGCTCAGGCAAATTTTAATCTCAGACTTCTTGACTAGGTCTGAACGAATTCACGTTATTGTCGTCATCTTTTCTTAGAACGCGAATCTTTGTTGTTTCAGAAAGATCGCTGAATGACACATTAAAGTCAACGAAATCTCGAGAAGCCCCAAGCAACGAAATGTTTCACCATATCAAAGGCTTCCTTGCACAGATTAAGTAAAAACTTTGAAAGAAACGCACTTACCACCATCTGATAAATTGCGTCTACTATGTTGTACATCTCGTCCCTCGTGATGAAACCGTCGTTGTCAACGTCATACAAACGGAAGGCCCCTGAAAAGAAACAAGAAAAGTAAGAAAGGAAAAATCGACGTCTCTCCGTGACTGAATTCCTAGAAGATACAAAACTTCAAAAAATGCTCTCAGAAAGAGAAAGAGAGAGAGAGAGAGGAAAGAAGGGAGAAGTCATATCTCATTTCACCATACGCTTCACTAGCAAGTTCGTAAGTTTTCTTTCCCGGCCGCGATATCCGTCCGCAATTGTGATAGCATTTCACCGTTCACTCTTGCGTTCAGATTGTTAGCATTCATCAATAGCAACTTTCTCAAAGAGAACAATTGAACGTGTCTCGTCTTTATCGTCTCAAGTTGCAACGATCATCTTTCAGAGCTCGTCTCAAGTTGTTCACGCGCACAATAATCTCTTTCGCACAAATAACTATCTTTCTCCCAGCAAAACTAAAACGTCTGAATATTTATCAAGAAAAAAAAAAAATCACATAGAAAATGTAAAGTCACTGTTGTACGTGTCACTTGTTTTTATCAATGTGAATATTTAATTTACATGTTAAAAAAATACAAGTATTTTTCTTGTAAAGTTTAATATGATTTTATCAAAGATTTGATTTTTTTTTATATACTTTCTTAACTTCGCTTTCAGAGGATCAACTGTGTTAGAGTTTACGAGATACATATTTTTGAAATTATAATTCTGGATTGTGAAAAGTATATTAGGCGAATTTTATATTGTCTTACGAGAAAGTTAGATGACTGAAGTTTCTGAATCAACCACCTCAAGTAAATCAAACAGGATACGCGGCGATTGTTCGTGACGTAGTCAAAGTAGATGGACAAACAGCGAGTAGTTTGCGAGAGAACTCGCTCAAATTTGAGTGGACAAGTTTTTCGAGAATAAAGAGCGAAGTGTGTACTCACAGTGAAGTTTTTCGTCCAGGTTGCCGCGCGACGTCACCGAAAGCGCTCTTATGAACTCCTCGAACTCTATCGTACCGTCCTAAAACAACAAGTCAACGTATCCTTATTATTTCGTTTTAAACTTTGCACGCGAGAGATGTTATCTTCTTATCGATCATCGCCTTAGTAGAGGCGATGATCATTTCGCGTTTCTTAAAGACGGATAGCTACCGGTTGTTGGCTTTGACCATCTACGTGGGCGATATCTGGTCGACATATCGAGTGAATAGTTTTCTCTCTCGCGGATATATCTTCTTTTAAGCCGCGCTAGCAGAATAATCTCGGAAGGGAGAAGTATAAGGAAAATCACCGTCTCAAATATTTTCCAAATATTTTCATTAAATATTTGCGAATCGACGTGAATGTCGCTGTTCACTCAGCTGTTTGAACTGAGTAAACACGCGATTAATTTGTGTTTGCAAAACTAATGCGTCAGCTTTAGCGTGAGAATTTGTTTAGCGCGCGTTTCGCTATAAAAATCAACAGTCCGTTTTATTTAATATCAGAAAAAAAACACTCATCTTATTAGAAAATGATAATAATAGACATCGCGAGGGGCGGTGACAGAGAGGAAAGAGGAATAATTTAGACAGTCGAGAGTCTGGCTATCGCGTGATCGTTCCCGCACGCAATATCGGCATAGCCAACGTAAAATTTTGCCAAGAAAGAAAAGCCACGGGCGTGTACACACGTGACAAGAAACTTACGGCGTTCTCGTCAAAAACTCTGAAGACGAGGGAGGCAAACTTCGATGGGTCACCCTGGGGGAAAAACTGCTTGTAGATCTTTATGAAGCCCTGAAATCACGCGAGCGTCATGCATATTTTCAGCTTTTCACGCGGTATTGATTACTTTCAAGTAATTAACTCTTTCCTCTTTTCTATTGGTGTCACGTGACACTTGATTAATGTATGTATCCATATTGAATGTATTCATGTATGTGTATATATATATGTATATTAACCTATATTCATATATCAAGATAAAAACTTCAACATTAAATTTCTATACTGAATCGTTTGTTTGTTGAGTTTTCTATGCAAGCAAATTTTTGTAAGTAAAAGAGAAGAGAAAGAGAGAAAGAGAAAAAAGTTAATATAAGAGTTAAAACAATTTGTAAAACAATGTGTACCTGTTCTGTTAGCAGTCCATCGGGACAGTCCTTCAGAAATCCTTTGTGCCTAAATAATACGATGACGATCAAATATGTATAATAATTTAAAATAAAAATATGCATATATTATTAATATATTTAAAAATTCATAGTTCTCGCGAGAGACTTTTATTTTCACTTTTGTCTTTAGCTTAATTTCTAAAATTAGATTAAACGTAATTTTCCTGCAGATTATTTTCTTCTGGCTTCTCGACAGAATCTTTAATCATCCTGTCCAAGTTTCTACGAGTGGTTAATAGTCTACTTGCGCTTTTCTTACGCTCGAACTTACCATTGACGAATCTCCTTCTCGGTGACTGAAACAGAAAGAAACAACATTTAGAGAGAGGTAATTAATTATTAGCCGTACTATATGTATAACAGAATCGAGTTATTCCGCGCGCGAAAAGTGTCCGGCAAGAAAAAGCGCGCGTGGTGGAAGAAAGAATTGCGGGAGAGTGAGCGAGGGAAAGAATTATTGTTCACTGGTGCTCGCCCGGCTAGTATCAACTGCTGTGTGATTTACTGCACGACGGATTTTCTCAGTAAATTCAGTACGGAGGTAGGTGTGTCATTGAAAAACTCGATTGTCCCATGTAAGCGATCAAATTTTTATACGACGTAGGTGCTTCCCAATCGTTTTTCGCGTTGTGTCAGTCGAAGAATGTTTATATATATATGTGCGAAGCGAAATGTTACATTTTTCCCTACGTTCTTGTTGGTCATATTATACAATAACAAAGTATGTCAAAACTAGAAGTGACGGATCGCAATAAAAGCCGTTGCATTGCAGAAGCGATTTGTTCGATAGATTGAATTTGTTTGCGCGAAGGGAACTAATATCACTACGAAAGACGAAATCGATACCGGCAAAGCGGATGTCCAAGGCGGATATGTGTGTGTTGCTGGAATAACAAAAGTTCTTTCTCAAATCTTTGTATTTAACCGGACGGATTGCTTGACGGTTCTTTATATGACGGTCGCAAAGAAGAGAAGATTGAAGAGAAAATAGAGAAAGAAGGAAAGATTAGCACGACAATTACGTCAATTTTCTTGTCGCTTCGTTTCTTGAACTTTAATTCTACAAGAAACTCTCACGTTTATCAAAGTTTAAAGTAAATTCTTTAAAGATTTCGTTTTATATAATTTATTTATTTATATTACATTCTTTAATTTATTTTAGATTTTTTGCTAATTATCTTACAGCGAAATTTATTTCAATTGATAGCCAGATGACGCAGTTGTTCTCTAAAGAATAAGTGTCGCAAGAAAAATGTTTTGCTCCTCACGACAGCTCAGGCAAATGTATTATGGTCGCAGAACGGTCGAAAGGACAAAGGGTAAAGGATGAACGCTCGAGGTCAATAGAAACATGAGAGAACACGAGGAGTTTTGTGGTTTATATGATAATCTTCCGTCGCCTTGAGTATATTAGCTTTTACAAACAGCACATCAAAGCGTCTTGTTGTACAAGAGAAGAACTTGTGTGCCGGAAATCACATATCTGTTTAGAGATATTATTCTAATCGAGTTTAGCTACATAATATACACATACACATTTCTTTTTGTTTTCCTAAAACTGAGAGGATTATTTGCAAACTCTTTTTTCCGTGAAATTTCGTTGAAATAAGATATTCTTGTTTTCCTGTGTGAAAACAAGATCGCGTTAGTCAAATTAAACACGCTTAGGAAACTGATATTTGACGAGTAGTTCGCGCAATGTCAAAGTTCACAAGTAAACGGATCGTCAGTTATTATATTGCGAATGAAAATTCACGAATCGATTGTTATTTCTTGCGATCACAAGAACGGAGAGACGAGGTGCTCGATTTGAATGTATTCCTATAACTATGTAAATGAGACTGGCGCGAGAATATTCTCGAGCGATTCGATCTCTCTCATCGATTCGACGAGACATTACAGAAAGAAAAAAATTTTTATAGTTGCCCATTTTGCTTTTTGTTGATCAATTATCGGTCGTCAGTTTCAGCAGAGATCTTTATGCGGAACATTTCTAGGTAATTTTTAGTTCAATCTTAGGTAATCATCACAATTACAAGCGATTTTTTTTCGGCTTTTGTGATTTTGAATCTTTATTAATCAAGAGAGTTTAGTCGGAAATTGTGTGACGTGTAAGGATCACGCAACTTCTTAACGAACATTTAATCTTTTAATTACCACAAGAGTTGTACAAGTCAAGAGTTATACCGCAAAAGTTGCACACTCGCGCATGTTATATCCGACTGATTCGTGTGCGAGTTTCTCCCGTTCGATATACTCAAATTTCGTAATTGGTTCGAGGGCGAATGCTTAATTGGCCGTAGTTACTCGTTTACTGAGCTTAAGGTTTACGTCAGCTAAATTGCTTCTTCTTCGTTCGTCTGTTTCCTCTCTTTTCCCATCCGCGTCTCCGTTAAATCTCTCGATATCTTTCCGCCGGCGTGCTTTTCCCTCTGGAGCGGAAAAAAAAGCGTCCTTCTCTAAATAATAATCCGGGTCTTATTGCGTTAATTTGTATTAACGTGTCAAGAAACCAAGGATTAGCCGCAGTAACAAAACCGCTAAAATTTATCGTTTAAAAATACAATTATTTTATCTCACTTACGCGCGTTCAATTATTGCAATAAAAAATATATGAAAAAAATTAATTACAATAGAAATGCAAAAAGAGTAAGAGAAAAAGAGATATTATATTTGAAGAGATTAAATGTGTTTGTTGCTGTCGCGTTGTACATGTCATATTCCGTGCACGATTAGCGAGATTTCCAAAACACCATTTTTATTAAAAAAACACATCTTTTTGTACTTCAAAACACAACAAAACTTAACAGATAAATTGTAAACATTATTAACAGTAAAACATTTGTAATAAAATATGTATTTATGTGCAGCAAATTTTACTTATTTGAGATGTTGAAACTTTTTGTTACGTAACAAATCACATTTGCTAAGAACAAAAGTTTAACTTGAAACATTTGGTTCAATTATCGACATTTAATGGTCGACACTTCCTTGTCGTTGGCGTATCATTTATCACAAGGAAATAGAAAAACACAATAACGCAGTTTAACTATTGAAGATTTTTTGATATTTTTTACCAAACTTGGTTCAGGAAATCGTTACACTAGATTTCTGCCAAATGTTCTATGTATTTTTCAGCATTTTCTTTTTCTCACGCTTCTTCGCACATTACTTTGCTCGCAAGAGCTTCCTCTTACCATCTCTCTACACATCCTGTAGTAATCTTGAAAACTACTTTTTTTTTTTCGAGTGTATCTCTTTGGCGGAGAAAGTGGAGTTTTTCTAATCTGCGGCTCAATGTAAGAGGGACACGAAAGCAGGGTCGAAAAACTGTCGCGTTAGAGAGGACATCTCAGAAATTCAGTGATATTGCTGTCATCGCTCCTGTCACCGTGCTGAAGTAATCTCAGCTTATTTTCTGGCGTTTAAGTTGACGTTTTTCTTGTCACCTGTCTCGTTTATCGTGTTTATGCCAGCAATAAAATCAAAACTGTCGAATCAATTGACATGTGTGCTTCGCTCATGCGAATATTCTTTCGAATCGCGTCGTTTCGTATTCACGTTACATTTTCCGTTTGCGGTTTATTCAAAAAGACTTGATTCGTTCACAAACGATGATACGGCGGACGGACACAATCGCTTTTCACGCTCGCATTATCTTTGCCAAGTGTCGAGGTAGCGTGCGCCAAGCCTAATAAATTTTTAAGTAGGGCGTAAAGCAGATGTGTAAACGCACAATATTGCGCGGTTGCATTTAATACTGAGAGACGTCAAGCTGTGTTTAATCGCATGGAGTAAGTGCGCGGCTCACGAGTCGTGAATTAATTCTGCTCCAACTTCCCTTGCGTTACGCTGTTATTCAAATTCGCTAAGGGAATGCCCTCGGTCGTGCCAACTGACTGTCAAGTCGGTACAAGGTGTTTATCAAAATAACTACTTGAACGCAGTCATTTTTGTTTTACAAACGTAAATGTTTATGACACAAACTTTCACACACAGAACACAAATTATTTATTACAGTAGACAGTGCGCGCTGTTAAACCTGAATTAAATCTACAGATTTTACAGCAACTCGAACTACACGGAACTTAGCATCGCGAAAGAAAGGCAACGATGTAATCTTGACATTTTCTAAATCTTTAAAAATTGGTTTTTCACAAATTATATTATATTTGACTGAAGATAGACAAAAAAAAAATTAATAATTGAAATGTTTAAAGAATAAAAAATAATGTTTACAAATTTATTTTCCACAACGAGTTTACCGCTTAAATTTCTAAATCTATAGTTTCACTTGAGTTTTTATTTGTTGTACGCTTTTAACTTACAAATTTCGTAATTCCCTCTTTAATTTATCTGTGTGTAGCAAACAAATACATGTGTAAAAATAACGTTAGCAAAATATCATTATCTCGAACATCCGTAGTTTGTCGAGTTCCGAGATTCATTTAATCATACGGACTGGTAGTAGTATTCGTAGATACGAAGAAGAAATGGCAGAGAAAAGCCTGTAAGAACGCGCCTTTTCAAATAGTTTTCCCGAAAACTCATCTCGATATATATACCGCTTTTATCCTAAGAGAACGTAATCTCTGGTTATTTTCTTGGCGGAGGCGAAGAATTCTCGTCGTCGACTCATTGCCGAGTTTCGATCGATCGAATCCGGCTGATTCTTTCGCGAATAAAATATACTCTCGGTCTCGAGAGAAGCTACTACGTTGATCAGTGTGCAAGGTTTATTAGCCGGTTGGATAATAGCGAAAAAAAAGAAAATCAGACAGAAATTTGTGAAGAAATGCCCGATCTGATAGTGCGATTCAGTTTTTATCCTCTATAGATGTAGGACAGCAAAAAATATATTCTCTTTGCTCTTTCAATTTGAAGTCAATTGTCTTCGAAATAGTTTTCGTCGGCCACGTCGTATTTTATGAGCGGAAATGACAACGGGAAAATAAAAAAGATTTTTTGCCAAGAAGATATTTTCTCCGGCGAGATAATTATTTGATCATTAGAGAAAAGAATTATTTTCCGAGTTTATTGAGTGTTTTTTGAATAGATGTACGTATTTGAGGTAAATTATTACACATTCTCACTTGTAAATTCGAATTATTGTCGAATACAACGATAACGGGTGCTAAAATTTGACACATTGTACGTGAAAATTTCGCAGAGAACGTTATTATTGCGGAAAACTTTGTGCGATTAAAGGACGCAAGTATGAGAAGAACTACGCAGATAGTTTGGTCGAAAGTGACCCGAAGGTAACGAGCAACCGGCGCGAAAAGCACGAATAATTGCGCAACTTTTTAGTCGCCGTAACGCGCCTTCCTCGCGTATAATCGCCCGTAAAAGTTTGAAAAGCTCGCGTCCTCTTCGACCGCGTCAAGAAGCTTCTACGAGTCGTTAATTAAAATGGCTTTTGGAAACTTTACCACCCTCAGGACGCGCTTTAGTAACATAGAGATGAGACAATTTTCGAGCTGTGTCAACGGCTGTCGCACGCAAAAGGCGATCACTCTAAAAGCCTATTTTCTAGGTCTTCCTCAAATTCTCGTTAACCCGGAACTGATTGCGGAAGACGTAATTTACGCCTCAGAGATTAACAATCGAAAAATCATTATCCCGGTTTTATCCGAATCATCGGAATTATTAATAAGGTTTACTTTTTACTTAATTAAATCGAAATCATAATATAGCGAAAACAATATAGCGTTGGAAACATCAATAAATAATAAGCAAAATAAGATATTGCGATGCAATATATTACATATCTTTTTGATAGTGAAACACAAGACGACGTTTATAGTGCGCACAAACTGATGACTACATCGATTTTATGAAATATAAAATTGCACGCGATCGAGTTTTAAAAACAACTTGCCTATTTATTCGGAGATTAACGATTATCAAGTCATGCAACAATCGCACGATATTACACCTTTTATTTTGTCTGACAGTTTTTGTGGATCAGATTTTTCCAGACGTTGGATAAAAAAAACGTTCACGTACTCCGAACGTATAATTAATTTCACGACAAAAAGCAACTATTTAAAAAGCATGGCACAGGGAATAAAAATATATATAAATAAAAATAAAATATATTTATTCTCGATGTAAGTATGTATAGTTATCTGTCTATATCAAGAAACCGATTTTTACAACGAGATTGATAGGAAAAATCAATTAAACCGCGCATGACAGATATTAGAGATAAAATTCTGTATGTGCTAAATTATAAAAAACTAATTAAAAAAAAAAAGAAATGTTTTCTCTCGATGAAAAATTTTTCCTCGTTCTGTCATTCATTGTCAGTGACGAAGAACACGCTGGTTGACTAAAAGAGCATAATGTGCGGGAGTTCCTCGGTCGTCGCAAAATGCAGCGTCGCGTAACATGCGCGATATGTAAGTTCCTCCACGGGGATATGCGACGCCTGGTTGCGCGTAAATGCGAACTCGTCGCGGCTGCATTGTCACACATACAGATACAGCGTGTTTGCACGTACAACGTAATACGCGCGAGAGAAGGCGAGCGAACGATTTGCGCAAATATCCGGATATCTATATTATATACACTATACGCGAAGCGATGCGGAGCGGAGCGAGGCGCAGCGGCAACTTCACACATTTCGAGACATTACGCGCGCGCAAGTGCAAATACAATTTATACAGATAGTTGTGTTATACTTACGAGATGCACTCTCGCGCCGCGCGACTTGCCACCACTTCTCGAATCCCGTAATTGGGACGCGAACGTGGAATATGAGGAATAACTTGAAGTTTCGAAGCGCGCGTTCTCCGGAAAACGGTAGTGCACACATTGCAATGTGTAGCCGCGAAACTGCATCGGCTACAAGTTATTAGCAACGGGGGTTATCACAACTCATTGCTTTAAACATACCGGCAGCATCGCGGCGGAAATATTAATGGAATAATTCGATATCCGCGTCCCTTCGTCCGGGATTAATATGATCCTCATTTGATAATGTTGAGAGCAGTTGAAACGCGAGCTGCGGAATGGTCGCACGATTTTATCGTCGTGAAAACACCGGATTCCCTGTTCGGGGAGTTCCAATCTCGAGTTTCATGTTGTCGCGTTGCATTATCGCAACGATATATGCAACTTCCAGGCGGCGCGGTCCGTCGTCATCGCATCATGTGCTATAGTTCGGTCGATGGGCGAGTCTCTTCGTTTCCGGCGGAATTCAATTTCCACGTGAGCGTTATCGAGGTTTGCGCCCACCGCCTACGTCTGCTGATGCTATGCAGATTGCAGATCCACGTCGCCGTCGCGCGTTACAGCTTCTCGTCGTCGCGCTATCATCGGCATCGACAATTTACGACGCGATTGCCCCGCGCGCACTTATCCGATGCGCGTGCACACGTAAGCAACATGCCCTTGCAATTTGCTAGGATAACCGACGCGCTGTTGCTACAACGATACGGCGGAAAATTGTCGCAGGAAGAGTATAAGTCGTTCTCTTGAACTATAACGCCGATCCTACTTTCACGTGCTCGAAGCAAGATCCTAAAACTGCTTCGTTATCTTGCGCTTGTTCAAGACTGCAGAGATATAGAACGTGAATGTAACCATTTTCTCTTCATGAAATCAAGTCATTTTGGTGTAATTTAACTTTTTCAATGTAACTACACATATTATTTTACTTAGTACGATCTTCGAAGTTTTCTTTTAAAAAGTTTAAAATGTTTACATTTTTATTTCAATTTGTCGATTTGTTGATTTTCTATATTTGGAAATAGTATTAAATTAATTACTTTATTTTACTTTTTGTCTTGCGCTGACGGTGGGAGAAGAAAGTTTTCAGTTTTCGGACAGCTTGTTCGGTGAATTAATTTCGCGAGCAAATTTGCGATTCCATGCATTCGCAACAACTGGCGGCAAAGCGCATTTTAATAGAATGCTTAAATTAACGATTATTGTAGCGTAGCGGATGTAACGTTATCGAATCCGGTGAAACGAATACATGCGCCACGTGAATATGGTACAATTCGTGTGAACTATTTACAAAACGGGAGAGGGAATAGGTGCAATATACACGTCGCGATAGCGTGTAATGCAATTGGAATGACATTTCGCTACATTGATAAAACGGGATTGAACCGAAGTCTGAGAATTTTTGCGTTTGTTGCGAGTTTTGCGCGCAATAAACCAGCGAGCGTTAGATGGAAAACTATAAGAGACGACGGATTCTATCATTTCTTAATAAAACGAGATCATATCTCGTCATGTCTCGTGCGGAGACGTAACAGTCATGTGTGATAAGTCGCAAATCAAATTTACGTATTTGCTGGTGTATAAATGCAATTTGCGACGACACGCTGAATCTCGTTTTATTACGACAGAGAAAAGCAACAAATTAAAAAACAAAAAAAACTAGAACTTTTCTATGTTTCTTCGTTTGATTATCGATTTGGTTGTTTTTGATTGTTCCATTATTCGAGTATTCGCTGTTTCATTATTCCAGTGTAACTATTATATCGCAGTTCTATTAATGCATACGATATTGGCTGTTGAAGTTGTTGAAGTTGTCGGAATAATAAGGTACAATAACAATTCATGCAGCAAATAATTAACAGTTAACCAACAATAATAGCGAAAATTAATTAATTAGACTCGCCTAAAATCGTCATGTCATATGCGTGAACGCCGAAAGTTCGCCTACATTGAGCGTAAATACGAAATCGCTCTTCAACATAACTAATTCCTGAGTACTCTGAGTCAGCGCGTGTAACCAAAAACAAACACGTGTACAATCGAGGGATCGATAACCTGTCACGATTGTCCGCTATTATTGTGTCTTATCTCTTCTTCATCTTTTTCCGCTGGTTTCTTATTCCACTGGAATACAAAGCATTTCGACAGACGATGGAAATGTGTGTACGTCACAGTTCGTGCTCTCGAAACATTGTTATTGTTGAAATAAGATGAGATAGTATCGTCCACTGATCACATAGTGATATTTTTTTAATATCAGCATAAAACTTGATGTTAATTATTGCTTTTATTGCGATGCTGTTTGGATTATTTTACGTAGCTTGAGCTACTGTTATATATTTTTTGACAGTTCGTGATTATATGCGGAAGATACGTAAAAATAATTAACGGTGAGGTAAGAGTAGCACGCGTATGTTATGTCTAGTAAATTAAAAAAACGAATAAATAAGTCGCGAATAAAATCGCGTGAAATATTAATTATTTACGATAACACCGTTCCCTTCTCATTACCAAGAAATATATTTTTCGTGTTCGTAAACAATTTACGCAAGTTATTAATAAATCGCACATGCGATAAATGCGGTGTGTGCTGAATAAAATATTGATGATCGTTGTTGCAAAGTTAATTAACGCGTAATCCCGCATAATTGCTGTATTCTATCCGAGTCCATTAATATTTTTTTATTCGCTGGTTCGTGTGAATACACCGCATTCAAAATGTCGGACGAAATATCAGACGATTATTATTGTAGCGCATTAATTAGCGTAATTACTTCTGCTTTTCCAAGCGACTCATTTGTGTGAGAATCTTCAAGTAACGCGCATATTCGATGGTTTGCGAATTTATTTTACTATAATTTTGCCGATTATTTACCTGCTTAATATCGTCATTATACGTGAAACAGCATGTTTAATATTTTAATGTGATAATTTGCGATTACCGCGAGAATCGTAACTCGACAGTCGCTTTATCGCACACATACATTCACGATAATAAATTTTCACGAAAATTGAACAAAAGAAAATATACGTTTTATTTTTGTTGAGTGGGTGATGGTCACCAGTTGACTATCATCACACGAGCGCGTTAATTATGTTTTTTCTGTATCAATTTTTGTATTTATTTCGACAATATGTTCAAAGTGCCATAAACCTCACGATGCAAAAATGCACGTTTCTATCTAGATTTTATCTAACTACATTATTCATCTCCGTGTATTTGCATCTGATTTTTTCGAAAAAATCTATTGAAAGAAAACAGAAAAAAAAACACAACAGAAGACTAGTAGTCATAACTTTGCCAGATCTACAGGCTCGCTCGTTCGTTCGTACATTCTATTAGATTCCGTCACCCTTATTCTTCTTATCTTCATCTTCCACTCTTGGCATAAAATGAGAATTGTGTTTGCGTGGTCATGAAAGAAAGTCACATGGAAAGAGAATTTCGGAGAAGAAATAAAATGACAGTCTTGCCGCGAAGCCAGGAAATGACTTAGCCTTTCTATCTGTATTCTATTAGAATAAAGAGCTATCGCCCGCTGTTTCTACCGACGTACATACACACACGCTATCGGCGAAATATACATTGTGTCTTCTGATTTGGCTATACTGAAAAGCATATTCAACGGACAATGACGGTTCGCGAACATCCGGAAAAAACATCCCGTGTGAATTCAATCCCGAGATGACATATTTTTCCGAAAATAAACGCGTCTACATTTACATTATTACAAAGAGTTGGTTATTCGGATGAGAAAACAATTTATTTCGAGGGAGGTAATCACGATACCGTTAATTAGTTGCAAATCGTCGAATGCGAAAAATGTGTAGGTTTTACATCAACAAACTGTCAAACAAATTCCGAGATAACAAGATAAATTTAATGAAAAGATAACGTTTTTTCAATAATGTTTTACATTCGCGCGGTTTTCAATAACAGGCTTTGCCTGTTATTTCACGTTACTTTGAGAAGTACTCATTAATTTTAAATCTCGCGCGAGTTATAAGCAGATTCGTCTATCTTCTTTAAAGAGTAGAAAAACCGAGTCGCGAGGAAGTTTTATTCAAGTAGGATTATATTATTGCTACTTTATAGTGGAATATATATTTGCAATAATATTCGCGGCCCTTAGGAAACGGACGAGATCGAATTTTCGTAAAACAGGTGAATATTTTTCGATGATGATATGACTGTACGCATGTTGTCCCTGACATTTCGAATATCGAATGATAAGTAAACTGACATTTCGAATATCAAATGTGAAGTAAACTGTCAGAAAAAAAATTGGAAAACGATTGGCGATAGTTCAAATAGATTTTCGCTTTTCGAGAAAAAAGACTCGCATCTACGTCGTCTACAGTCCGTATTCTAGAGAGAAGTATTTCGGGCTTTTATGTTCTTTCAACGCGAAACTGGAATCTGCTCGCAAAAAAAAAAAAATCAAACGTGATCGGCATTTCGCCCATTTTACATAACACCACGAAGCGGCGTATAGATTTTTTTACGGTTAGAGTAAAAATCACTATTTGTGTCTCCGCATGTAGATATCGAATTAAACGTTTAATTCGATTTGTTTTATCAGTTTACCATGTCTCTTCCGTAGAAAAATATTGCGTTGTTAAAAAAATTGCAATTATTTAAAAAAAAAAAAAGATTAAAGACAATTCTGCAAGACAATAACTTTTTTTTACCCCCTCCCCAAAAAAAGTATTTTTATTAAATTTGAACATTTATTTTTGCGCAACTTGTTTCTAAATTTTTATGTAGCGTTTTTTGTTTTAAGCAACATAGAATATGTGGAAATAAAAACAACTGCAGATTTACTTATTCTTTACTTTGCAAGCAGTTAATCACTTTATGAAAAAATCGATCTGTTACGCGAGTTTTTGGAGTATCCGATAGATATTTATAAAATTACTGTTATTGAACAATTCTATGTAAAGCCATGCTAACGTCTTTTGCGTTATAAAAGGAAAACCCCCTTTTTATCGTCGTTCGATTAAAGTCGAACGTCCGGAGATGTCTTTGAGCTCGACTCCTTTCGCCCGACTCGCTTGAAATACACTTGTTCCACTCGTTCACGTTCATTAATCGAATCTTCAGCGATCGATCGGCCAATATTGAGGATGAATTCTTTCTTTTCTCGCGATCGAGTACTTTGATCTCATCAAGCTCGTTAAAACGTTCAGAATATTTCAGATTCTTTCAAAAAACCGATAAATATTTTTATGACTATCATATTCTCCGTTACCAGCTGCATATGGATGAAAATACACACGAACCTGCGATCTCTGATATTTCTTATTACGCCATGAATAGGTTACGCTAAAAAATTTTACAATCTGTTTGTTTTTCTCGACGCGTGTCGCGACGCTATTTTTCCAGTATCAGATATTTCTCTTTAAACTGCAATAACTATGTGTGTGTGTGTGTGTGTGTGTGTGTGTATTTCATTCTGCTAACCTAGAAGAAGAAGTATATGTGTTCCACCTTCGGATCGGATCTCTCGATATTTATTCGCGAACCAACTTTCTGATTGCGATAAAAGTTGCCGTTTTCGATGTTAGTAAACTTTGTAATAAAAATGTTTGTTGTCAATAGAAAAAAACGGAATAGATTCTTCGATATGACAATCTCGCTAATTCAAAATAAAATGATAAAGAAATTGCCTTATTATTAATAATAAATAATGACAATTATTTCATTTTTAATGTTGTGCGATAGATTGTATGAAATTATGAAAAAAAAAAGTAACGGCTTACTTAAAAACCAATTAACTCCGCGATGTGTGAAGTTCCTCGCTTACAATTTCACCGGGAAATGCACAATGATATTTTTTGGTTTAATAAAAGTCTCTTTAACGCACATATCGTAAATCTCTTTTATGTATCCCGCTGTATATATAGAACAGTCCTTGTTACGAACGAGGCGGCGCTTTGGAATAGCTTTACCGTCCATCGCAGAAATACTGTAATATACGAATTCGTACGGTTTTGCGCAAGCTATCAGACCGCAGTACAGACGAGGAAATATTCGTTCGCATAGTTTCCGACATTGAAAAAGTAGTGGAAAAAAAGTACGTGAAAAAACAAGTAATCATGCTTCCTTACAGCTTCGTGTATTTCATGTTTGTTTGCTTCTATTTCTTCGCGATGGAATTCTCGAACAGTCAAGATGTCACATTCGCGACGAGATATATGAATCATTAACAACAAGAAACGATATCATCATACATACACACATACATACACACATACACCAAGTATGGCCAAGAGCTGCGCAAACGGCTCGCGGGGATTATGAGGATGGTTCCCATAAATTTAGCCGCGTTTGAACAAAGGGCGAATTCTCGGGACGCATCCGATACCTTCAGCGAACAAACCAGCACGCTCGCCGGTGTATCTATTGCCTCGTCCTAGATTCTAGTTCTAACCGCGTTTCGGTACTGTAACGAGATTACAAGGACTGAAAATTAACATCGAGGCAACGCCATTGGCGCGTCCAAGAAGTTGGTCGAAACTCAGATTGTCCCCCCCCCCCGTCGCGCGCGTTACATCTCGGTTTTCATCCAAGAATACGGAAACGGACCGATTGCTCCAAGTCGATTAACGTTCGTTTATCGGATCGCGGGTGAATTGCTCGGCGAACGTATATCTATAGTTAGTTCATTGCCGTTCGCTTATTCGCCGTTATTCGCGCGGATATTCGATTTTCCCGTCCGGATAATTGCCGTCACCGTTTCCCCATTTCGTTGCTACGTTATATTCTTGTATGAGTGCACAACTGATCGGGATTCCGCGTCTCCTCCCTTACGAAAAAGAACTAGTGCCGATTATACATATAAATAAAGTCAGTAATATAAATATTACTGACAATCACACAAGATATATTATTAGGTATTACAGGAATCACTGACAATGAGAATATTACTGGCAATTACACAGAGAGTGCCAGTAGACCGGCCCAGTGGTCTCGCGGCCTGAGTACTAGGACTGCGAGTTTGGGAGGTCCCGAGTTCGAATCCACACCGTTGTATTTTTCCGGTTGGATGGGCCGGTCGCTTTCAAGTCGATTTTATCGATTGAAAAGAGAACTAAATCGGGCCTCCGAAT
>QVNV01007601.1:0-13966 GCA_014825455.1 Pseudomyrmex pallidus | reverse complement strand
ATTCTAAGCTGATACATTTATTGATCTGTTGTTATATAATTGTTTTGTTATTGCGCTTAAGAAATAAAGCTACTATCTATCTATCTATCTCTCTCTCGAGATTTATTTTTTTCATATAAAACATTCAAAGATCTCACATGTGTATTTACATGTCAATGAGACACACGCACTTTTCCGAAGTTATATCTTCGATAATTCAGTTTGAATGCGTTGATCTGCAGGTTGCCGCGCTTTTGTACGTTTGCGCGCGAATTGGAACGCGAGAACTAGCTTGCATCGGCGGAAAGCCGACAGAAGGACAACGGGGATGATAGCGCGACGTGAACGATATACCTTGGTTGACGGGACTGCGCGCGATGTTCACAATAGCCCGTGTCCTGGGAGTATTCCACACACACACACACAGAAGATTATAACGAGCTACTGGCTGTTCTCGCCATCTGTCCCACTTTGCTCTCTCTTCCTCCCTCCCTCTATCTTTCTCTCTTTGTTTCTTCTTTTTTCCTCCCCGTGTTTGTATCCTTTTGTACGTATAGATTTTCCTCTTTTCTCGTCACGCTTTTCGACTCTTCATTTCGATTTCTTCGACCCACGCACCCGTCGATCTCGCCGGCTATTTTTCCCCCTTACTCTTCATCGCCCCCCCTCCCCAAGATTTTCGCCCCGGTAGGTTCCTTTGATCCTTAGTTGATATAATGAAAACGTACTGCCGGCAAGACGGTCATCTCAGGGATGAGGGGGAAGGAAGGAAGACGTCAAAGTGAAATGTGACTGAGATTCATCGTGGTGTGACGCCACGGCGAGATTGGCTATTTCTTTCGTGTCTCGCGAGTCCCGGGACTTCTTTTGCCAGACTATCGACGCTCTGTCGTCGTCGTCGTCGTCGTCGTCTTGTGAATATTGCAGATCTCGCGCGCGAGCGAAATGCATATCGCAAATACATACCGTACTCGCATACGTACGTCGCGTCCGCCATTTGCCATCAATTTCGTCATTTGTCTCACGGAGCGAGCGGAATCGAATATTTATCACGTTATGTTCGCTGTCATTTTCCGCTTCTCCGCGTATCGACTTCTCCCATCCTCTCCTCCCCGTCTTCGAACTGAAATTCGCGAGCGCGTACACATATACGCGAGAGGATTAATTCATTTGATAAGAATCGCGATCGTATCGCACGTCACGCGCAAATTTGCTCTCTCGCTCGCGAATCCTTATCGCGAGTACATTCAACAACCAACCACCGCGGTCGGGAAGGGAAGGCGGCTTGTGAAACGCTTGGAAATAGAAGACCGATTTACGTTTACCGGGGGGGCGCGTTTCTGCGGGCGACGCGACGCGACGCGCGTTATTATGCATGCGAACGGCGCGGCAATTTCCGCGCGACGCGAATCACCACCACCGCCATCACCTATCGTGTCTCTCGCGCGACAGTTTAGTATCCATTCCCCCCCGTAAACGATACCGATTGACGATGGACCGCGGCGCGCTTTCAGTATATTACATATCTCGTCTTCTTCACGCTCTCACTCGCACGCTCGTCGTCCCTCCGAAGAGGATCATCTTCCCCTCCATCGATACTTGGGTAACAAATCCGAAGTGAAGCGCGTGACTTCGCACGCGGGAACCCGAGTGCACTCGCAAATGTACTTTGGTTGCTACGATCGAAGGGAGAGATAGAGAGAGAGGGAAAGGGAGAAGGGGACGTTCGAATTCCGGAGGAACACGCGAAACGTGCGCTGGCTTTCCGATATCGGAAGCTGCGAGATATCGACCTCTCGACGGAATATATGCGCCGGAATATCGCGGAGCGTCGGAATTATTCCCGCCCGCTCGCATCAGCAGCAGCAGCAGCAGATCCCGCATGTTCGACTATCTCGACGTTCGAATGTAATTGTTCGCAATTGTTGCTGTCTTTTCAAAACGGCCGCGATATTGCGCAGCTTCTTCTTTGGTTAATGTTTGTAGGGTCGCTTGGGCGAACGTTTGGTCACGTGGTTAATTCGAATTTAACTGTAATATATTCGCTCTGCGCGCGCGCTCTCTATCCCAGAACGAGGGTAGAACAGACACGCGGTGTTGAATTTCAATTGTAATTAATATTGGAATCAATTTGGAATCCGAAGATTTTATACGCTAGCGCGTATACTTGGCGCGCGCGTACCTACTACGTACGTGCGTGAGTGCGCATGTATAAGTTTCGAAAATATATGAAATAAATTTCTGCGCGAATCAGCGTATTTTTCAAATGTAGTTTTTGTTTCTATTTTTTATGCTCCACTTTCTATCTGCTCTCAATCAATCACTTGCCGGTATATATTCAAGCGTTAAACGTCAAGCTGTCAATTCGCGGATCTCATCACCGAGTCGAATTTCCGAGTTTTTTTTTTTTTTTTTTTGTTTTTTTGTTTTTAATACGATTGATCGCAGGGCAAAGCGACGGCGCGGCAACACTCGCGACGCATCCCGTTTCTCTCTCTACGAGAGATCAATTTATCTCCCACTTCTCCGCCTTTGAGAGAGAGAAAGAGCTCGACTAATATTTCGCGCTACAGATCGGATTATAATCGACGATTCGCGGAAAGGAAAAATCGCAGATTGCGCTTCACCGGTCGACGCAGTTTTTTTTCTTGCTTTATGTATTTTTTTCTTTGGCTCTCTCTGTGCGAGGACGAAGCGCGTCCGAGCTCGGCCATTTGCTCTTTCGCGAAAATTCCGCCGGTCTTCTCGAAGAGAGGGAAAGCACCATCGACGGGTCCGCAATTTTCCGCGCCATAGAGCACGAAGCAAGCCACCGCCTTCGAGATGGTGGACAGAAGATGAGGGAAAACAAGGGTGCGAGAGGGATGGAAGAGCGCAACGCCGGTTACCGGCTTTCGCACACGCGATACCGGCCACGGTGATACGCTCGAAACCTTCCGAGGAAAGATAGATAGGACGTCGCTCTCTCTCTCTCTCTTGTCCTTCGTCCGTCTCTTTGCTCTCCGAGAGGACGTGCTCTCGTTCTCTCGGCCTCCGCCGCCGTCTTTATCAGAAAACGGAGAGAGGCCAAGAGACGAGATAAAACCCAACGGCACCAACGAGAGATCCTCTGCGGCTCGCGCCGCCGCCGGTGTCTCAAAGAAGAGATAAACCACGCGGAGGGTCAGCGTACGTGATGAATCCGTCCGCCGGATCTCGAATCGAACAAGTCGCGAACGTTTTTTTTGCGGAGAGGACACTATAATTCCGCGCGAGCGGGCGAGAGATGACGACCCTCCCCCCCCTCCCCCCGTCTGCTTTGCCGTCGTCGGGAATTCATTTAAACTCCCCCGAAACCCGATATTCCGATATTCTCCCTCGCAATTACACGGGAGGACGTACGTTTTGTCACGATATAAAATCAACTTGGGCGAGAATCACGTATGTGAAAAGCGCCGCCTGCTTAATCGTCCGATAAAACACTTTTGACACGCCGCCGTACATACAAAATGTAACGAACGCGCGAACGAGCGACTCGGAATGGAGACGCGATCGCGCTGATGCCGAAGGTATGCGCGCAGGTGGTGATGGATACGGCGACAAATGTTTCCGACGGTATAACAGCGCGACGAAGAGTAATATGTACATACGGTCGAGAGAGAGAGAGAATTTCCCGTGCTCACATTGCTCGGTAAAAATTGCACTTCATCTCGAAAACCCTTTCGCAACTCGGCACGACGTTGAAGCGCGCGATATGGTGAATGCCACATCACTTACGCGGGCCGGTGACAATAACGCGTTTGACACTTCCGCCTCGTAAATTCTATTAAATGTCACCGAAAGAGAGAGAGAGGCGGAGCGACCGGAGGGTGACTGCGCGACACACAAAGGCGGCCGAAAACCTCGTCGAACACACGCCAAGGCGTTCTTGCTTACGCGCGGCCGCTGCTGTGGTTATTCTCTCGAGATTCTCTCTCGTTCGCAACACTCTCTCTCGCGCGCACATACCCACCTCACTTGGACACCCCGCCGAGCTATTATTCGCATTGTCCGAGCATTTGGCCGTGCGAAAAATACGGTCGCCGTTAATTTCACGAGAGTTCGCAGCACTTGGCTCGAGTCGCCGCGCTCGATGCAAATCAATAGTATCCACTTGGGTGCGTAAAAAAGCTTTAATGTTCGACGACTGAATTCCGGCCGGAATATATGGCAGTCTATCTCATCAAGAATGATGGATTTCATCCCGCGGCGCGGATGGGGGAACGAAGCGTTTATTTCTCGCGCAATTTACTCCCCGCGAAAGTCGAACGTCTCGAATTACCGCGCGGGTTTTAATCCGGAAAATTTATATAAAATTGATGGCAACACACGGGAATTGGAAGTGGCGGGAAAAGGTAAAAATAAACGACGACAATTTTATCTCTCGATCGGAAAACGAAAGACGATCTTCTCTCGTGGATCCGAGAATAAGACGCGGGGAAGCGTTTCGACGCACTTTGTGTGCCGATGAACACGTGCTCGCTACAAAATTACGGCGCGGCTTTAATGACGCTCTAAAGAGCCTTCGTCGGCAGGCCTTTAAAGTCCCCGATCCGTCAAAGAGGGGCGAGCCGGTTAAGAGAAAAGGTCCTCGGGAACCCGCCCTCTTGATAGGCGTCGGACGCAACGACTCAAAATTTCCAAGTGTGCCAATTGTGTACCGCGCGCGCGTGACAATGAAGGCGGACCTTTCGAGTTAATCGCATTTACACCCAGCCTCGCACGTGCTGGCTGGCGCGCCCGTCAAAGAACCGCGGCCGAGAGGAGTCGTTTTATACGTAGCCCCAGCTGCGCGGGGGGGTGCATATCGCGCCGGCCGAATTGTAAACGTTTTCACGCGTCATTGATACGAAATGATGCGAGCGAATAAATTAAACGAGATTTCGCGTAGAGAACGCGCGCGAGTGTGTGTGTGTGTACGCGCGGTGAATTAATTTGCTTGTCGCTACGTATTTCGTTATTTCGTTACACATTTATCGCATGAAAAACAATAATTCGATACGTCGTATATCGCACACGCTGAACACGTACCGCGTAACGCGAACGTTCCCCGCTTCTCCCTTGCTTATTTCGCCTCGCCTGTCAACGCGAAACGCCCCGCCTGTTAACGTCACAGAGAGAACGGAGAGAGCGACTGATCCGGAGCAAAAATCCATCGGCGGTAATTAATTTCGCCGAGCGAGTCGGCAACTCGTTCCCCGGTCGAGGGAAGAAAGAGATCGTCGTCATCGTCGTTGCCGTCCGTCGTAAAAAACAAAACAAAACAAAACAAAACAAAAAAAGAAACGCGGGAATAAAGAGGCTGTTTGTTTGCGCAAGAAGAACACCGGGTGGTAAAGTATCCACGAGCGCTCTCTCGACAGGGGAGGGAGTTTAAGAGACGACCCGTAATGGTCGGTGGTTAACGCCGACAGGGTGGCAAGAGCAACACCATTGTCCGCAGTCCCACGGGGGTGACCGGACCGAACCAGGCCAGACCGTCGCCGACAGTTGGCGAGAGTCCGCTCCCGACTCCGAAATTACACCGTCCGTGTCGCGTCGTGTCCCACTTTGCCGGACACAACGATCGGCGCGCTTATATACACGCTCCGTCTTTCGCTCATAAAAAAGACGACGACACAAATACACGCCGGCTGTCGATTGTTGCAGGAGAAACCGCGACGAATATCGCGAAAGATAACAATCGCGCGTCAGAGTACAACAATATTATGTAACACACACACACACCGACGCGCACGTGGAGATGACGTGTGAGCTACTGCGGAAGCGATAGCGATATAGAATGACACCCCGGCCGCGCGCTCTCATCATGTCGAGGGGCTCATCAATTTTCTACGCGCGCGGCAGCGGCTAACACGCAGCTTAACGCGTATATAATTACGAGCAATTATGAATAATGAAGGCGGGTGGCTATTATAAGTAATAATCGCCGCGATTCTCGCGCTCTCGTCAAATAAAACGATTTATTATAAATTGGATATCGAGAGAGAGAGACAGCGTTTTCTCACATTTAATTAAATTATCGAGAGCGTATAGAGTTTCTCCTGAGAGAGAGAGAAAGAGAGAGACACATCTCTCCCGTTAATTATTTGTGTGCGAACGCGAAGCAAACAGCCGATTTATCGGAACAATCTTATCGCGTGCCGCAAAATCGAGACGCCGATCGGGCGTCGGAATATTTTGCATTACCGGTTTACACGCCAATATACCGGGGCGTTGCGAGCGGGAAGTAAAAGTCAACGTTAAGAATCGATCGATCGTCCGGCCCCGTACCGATCCGTACACATACACGCGGTCCGTGTGGAAACAACTCGAAATCAAAAGCCTCTCTGGTAAGTGGGGGGAGGGAGGGATACGCCCGGTCGTGTCTGGGATGGTGTTAACAAGCTTCTGCAAAGCCGAGAGGAGCAATCTCTCGAAAGAGGAGAAGGGGCGGAAGTGGGGTTCGTTCACTGACTGTGCGCGCATATATATATAAAGGAGAGCGTGTAGAGCGCGCGCGGAACACCACCGCCGCGCGCGCGGTGCGTAACGAGTTTGAACGCTCCGCCTTCCCCGCGCGCTCCAAACTCAGCTCGTTAAACCGATAGCAGCCGGGAAAGTTAATTTGCGCATTACTTGGGGGGAGATATTACGAAATTAATGACGCTATTATCTACGGATACGGTGTTACCCTGATAACACTATCCGTTTCGCGACGTCGCGATCGCTCAAAAGCCGTCTTTCTCGCGCGCGCTCTCGTAACTTGAAAATCGGAGACTCGATATTGCACATATATATGTATTTTGCGTACAGACACGTGACATTTTGTGTAATTCCCCCTTTCCGAGAGCGAGAAGAGAGAGAGAGAGAGAGAAAAAAACCGGACGAGACGTGATTTCGATTCGATCTGATCGATATGTTATTTTTTTTTTTATTCGACAGCTCTCGGACTGATTTCGCTATGTAACGCGTTGCCGTCACAATTGCAAAGGCTTTTAAATCAATAACGCGAGAATAACGTGACACGATATACAACACCCCTCTATCCATTTACTTCTTCAATTAGCGGGAAAGGAGGAAAGAGGAGGGGGAAATCTTTCAGCGACGAGGAGGAACAGAATTCAATTATCTCATTAACCGTTCTCTCTCTCTCTTTCTCTCTCTCAAACTTGCCGCCGAGAATTATCGCTGATGATATTAAAGCTACGACGACGATCCAGCCAGTCCGTTACGCCCGCGACATTTTCATCATTTCGTTAGATGTTAATAAACGTCGGCTTGCGGCCCGTTTCCCGCATTGCGCGGGATTAAAATTGAAATGAGAAAACAGCAATGGGACGCGCTAGCGCACGCTTTCTCACCGTGTTGACCCCGGCGCGTAGATGAGGCGAGGCCAAAGCGATTCAGGCTGAATAATTAAAGCGCCGTAGCGCGCGACCGAGTTTCGCGAGCCAATTTTACGAAACGTTCTTCTCCGCTCTCCGTCGGTCGTTACAATGGACCGTCTTTGATGTCTCTTGGTGCTCGCGCGCGCGCGCGTCCTGTTCCTTCGTCGTTCTTTTCCTCGCTCGCTTCTTACACTTTTGCTTTTGTCAAGAACTCCGTCGCTCTGAAACAGAGGGGAAGAGCGGCGTCCTTTTGCCTCCAAATCTCGCGATTTCCTTTCTTTATCCACTTCTTTTGTCGCAGACAGACGTGCCGTTCCCGGCAGCTCGATCTGACGCGCTAATTAGAGGACACGTCCGCGCCAGGATCTTTTAACGCGAGGCACATTAGAGAGAGATTTTTCGATTGTTGTTAATGAAGGATAACCGGTAACAAAACGTCGCGCGAAGAACAAAAAAAAAAAAACATTTCTCTTCGATTTACATTGTTTTTTTTTTTTTTTTTTTTTTTTATCGAGTATTAACTACCGTAACCTCGCGAGGTCGAAACCGTTCTTTGAAACCGTAAGTTTGGTCAGCCGCAAATATGACAGCGAGAGAAAACGCGCTCGCAGCAGAAATCGTCGCGAACACAACAGTTATTTCGATTGAATTATAAACTCGCTTGGATTTTGCGGTCGCGCGCGCGCACAAAGCCGCAAGATTGTGCCTCAATTTCCCATACGGTCATCGCCGGCAGCGCGCGTGTCAGAATCGCTCGAATATTTTGGAAAAGCATTTCCGTGTCATTGTGCGCGCATGGAAAATATATAAATTCCACCACGGTCAGAGGGTTCTGTCCGGTGGAGGAGGAGAGGGAGAGAGAAGGGAGGAGGTCCCCGTTTTCGTCATGGGATTCGGGGGCGCGATTCCCTGGTTCCGATTGTCCCGCTGTCGCAACTGATTCGATTAACGGGAAAAATACGTTCGGTAATAAAGTCGTTTGCGCAAACGAACCTGTCGCGCGATTATTCGCATCGCCGTCTGTTTGCTCTGCGCGGCGATGCGCGTTTGCAACACGACGCTCGGTCCCCTGCCAGGCGTGCGCTTTGTGTTTTACCGGCGTCCCATCAGCAGATCTTCGCCGGCAGGTACGACCAGGTGGACATCAGAGTTACCTGAGCAAGCAACGGTAAAGCTGTTGGCACGGCAATATTCCTTCGGCAATATCCACTTGGATATCCGTTTACTCGCCGTCATGTTACGGCCTTAACTACCCCCCGTAGTCGTCGGGTCGCGTCGCGTTGTGTGCGCGACCGTCCCGGGTCCTAGCGACCGAACCCCCGGGCGCGTTTTCCGGGCGCGCATTAATCGAAATCCAATAACTTCGTTAGCGTAGGCATGTATTTGCGTATCGCGCGACGAGCAACGACTGTATCGCGCGAATGTATTTTCGAATGTATCTATTTTTTCGGATCTTATATTCGGGACGTCTCATTTTATTTATTAATACGTTTTTGATAAAAGTGTAGAGATAAATAAAACTATCCTATTTCTGAAGGAACGTCTACTCTTGTTTTTTTCACGTATATTAAAAATAGACGATTAATTGGAGTATAATTTATAAAAAAAAAAAAAAAAAAAAAAAAAAGAAAAGAGATCGTCAGTGAGAGATAAATTTAAAGTTAAATTAGAACTGCGTATATAGACTCTTAATTGTTCGACGAATTATTGGAAAATAATATTTGGAAGCAAAGAAAGGAACGAAAATAATTTTTGAAATATTTTTCAAAATTAATTTAGCAATTTTTTTTTTATTAATTCTGTAGTTTTCCCATCGTGACTAAGAAGTCAAAATCTCTTATCGATAATATACGTCTAAATACGGCGATGTATTCTTTACCCTCCCCTCCCCCCCCCCACCGTCGAAGAGCAATCTATCGTACAAAGAAGCTTATTTTACGATTGATCGCTCGAGCGTATATTGGCACAGGAGTTATGTCGGTGGATATCGTCGGAGTCGACTATTAGAATTCTCGATATAATTCCAGTGCGAAATCATTCTCGGAGATTACAGGATTATACGAGCTCGGGCTATACGAACACACTCTCTTCTGTATATATATTGAACACGCGCAAATTAATACTAAGATATCTCTCCGACAACGCGGCGATACCGGATACCGGATAATAATACGGAAAATTATGCATTTCGCGTTTCAACACGAAAGAATTATATTACAACAGGTCACTTCCGCACGTTTAAAAACAAAGAGAGAGAGAGAGCGAATCAAAATTTTACAAAGAAGGAATTACTCGTTCGTATAAAATTTTATTTCACGGATAACGTTATTTTCTCCTTAATCTGTTTTCCGTCTATTTCGGAGTGGATTTTGAATGTATATACATATATTCGTTCGCGCGCGCTTTTGGCGAGAGAGAGAAACGAATTCGATTATACAAAAATCGTTATTATTTTTGTCCCAACATAACTTTCGAATTAAAAATCTCTTGCTCGACTCCCGCCGAATTCCCGTTTTTCGCGTGAATTATTTATAAACGGGAATACGCAATTATTCCGCTCTTCCACAGATCATTTTAATTGCGGCGTGCACGCAAAGCGCGACGATCGCGCAATAAAAACTACGCGCGACCAGGTAATTCTATTGAGTTACCACGTCGCGCCAGAAAAGAATAGACGTACATCACGATAAACGATTCCTAACGATTCGTACGACCGCGAAAGGTGAAAGAGGAAGAGGAGGAGGAGGAAGTGGGAAGGAAGGGCGGACAATTCCTATGTGCTTAGAGTGCCGGCACATTCGCGGAATTACCAACGAGAGCATGCTATTAGCAGCGAGGACGCCATTATGGTCGTCGTAGTGAATCGATTTCAATTCCCGATACCGCTACCTGCAGGCAGTTGGAAACCGATTCTAGTTCCTCTGGTCGAATAGTACGGTCTCTAGCGGTTAACCGGGAAATCGATGAGGATAGCGCGACAACGGTCTCGAAGGAGTTGGATGTCGTACGGACGACACGGGGGAGGAAAGGGGGGGCCGCGTATCCGCTTTGTACTTTTGCCGATCGCTCTCCCCTCGTCCGCAGAGTTCAGACACAGCGGCGTTAGCAGTCCGCACTCCGTCCTGGCGACGACAAGCAGCGATTCTCCGTGTAAATGCGGAAATAATGCGGCCTGTCGTACTTTGCGCGTCCGTCGGGGCGTCCGGGGAAACAAGTTACGACGAACAATGGAGAAACGTTAAGAATTTTCTGCGCGCCGCTAGAATCAGATAGCTATGAGCCAAAGGTGAATAATAAAATTTTTTTCACACTTTTATTATCATCCTTCCTCGAGATCAGGATTTTTTTTTTTTTTTTTATAGTGACGAGGCTGAAACTGTCTTTAATTCATCCGTCGATTATCGGATATTTTTGCAAGTGTTCATTAAGGTCAGAATTCTCAAGTCAGTGATTGCATTTCGTATTCAAAAGGCTTTTTTTTTTTTTTTTTTTTTTTTTTTCTACCACGTAATCTGGCGAACTTTGGCGCCGCGTCGATTGGTGCGGGTCGTTCGCGGTATATTCGCGCGAGAATTACGAGAACGACGCTTTGAAAAGTCTTGGAAAATCAAGACCGAGCCGCGCGATCGCGGCGTTGAGGATCGGCCGCCGCCATTCACGACGTGAAGGTAGAAAATACAGAGAGTAGCGAACTTTCCTCTCGGTGTGGCCTTTCCCTTCCGATAAAATTGGAACGTATTCAGATTCAGATGAGCCTCGACCGCTGCGGGCAGACCGCTCGGGCGCGCGAGGAGGTGTGCAATCGCCGCGAAAACGGGGTATCGAAATTCAGAGAATATTACGAAGTGCAAAAAGAAAGGGTGGAAGGCGATCGAGCGCGCGACGGGGTGAGAGAAAGAGGCGTCACGGGGGTGCGCGATCGCCGGCGGGGGAAAAGGAGAGAGAGAAAAAAGAGAGGAAAAAAGGGAAATGGGCGTAGGATCGATGGTACGGAAAAGATGGACCGCAAAAATGGAAGGAGACGAAACGCGCGCGGGCTAACGTGTGGCTGTGCGCCGCAGCCTCCCTCTTCTCGTTGCATGTAGGTATGCGCGTCGCTAGGTACATAGGAAATATACGACGCGGTCCGCCGGCTGTGTATGTTTTATGCCGCTCTCTCTCTACTCCCCCGTTGCTCGCCTCTCTCTCTCTCTTCGCGTTCAGTATCCCGCATTTTCTCTCGCCTTCGCATGATTTATGACGCCCGGAGAGGCGCGCGCGGATTCGAGAAACGCGGGAGAGGAACGCGCCGAGAGTTTTGCGCGGGCCGAGATTTTCCGCGTGCGGGAACGCATCCTGTCACAGCGCGATATCGGTCGCTCCGCCGCGAAAACAAATCAATTTTTTCCGCCACCCTCACCTGGGACGTGAGACTCCTCAGGAGTCCGAGCTGCGAACGGAGCGGTATTTTTCAAACGGACAACCGGCGTCTTTTCGCTTCTTACCTACCGACCTACTCGCGTTTTCTTCAGCGATCGATGAAGGGCCGGCCATTAGCTAGGGCGTAGGTCTAACTGTGGCCTGACGTTTCTCGCCGGTCAGTCAATCACGTCAGCGGTTCGTATCGTGAAAAGTAGTCCCGCGTCTGTGCGCGAAATGTTCGTGTAGCGAAAAAAAGTTTTTTAAGTGCTGGCGGACTCGGCGCATAAATTCCTTGGAGCGGATAAAGTCGGGGATTTGTCAACGGCATGTGGCACGACGTCCCGTGTATTCTATGTCGGTTCGCAGCGACGTTGATTTTTTTGCGCTCTTTATCGTTGCCCCTTGTATCGTTATTTCCGACGCGCAACATCGCGCGCGTGGAGTTTGCGCGATAAGTCTTGAGAGTGCACTCTCTTCCCTTTCCTCCTCCTCGTGTCGGTGTCACAAATGAGACTCGCGCTCTTTATAATCCTTCAATTCGCGACGTCAGCGGCGGATTTTCGCGATTTACGCGACGGCAGCGCGCGCGTGTTTACGCGAAACAGAAGTGCGTCTACTAAATGTGTATTTGTAAAAAAAAATCAAAAAACAAAAAAACAGTACACGATTACAACCGCCGCGCTGCAGGCAGTTGGAAGCTCGTGTAACACGAGAGAGGTCGATGACTGTCTGGTGGACAATAATTATACACGATTTGCCAGAGTGCCGGCGGGTTAATAATTTGTAACTTGAGCGCATTTGTTTCGCTGCGCGAGAATTACTCTCGCGATCGATAATTTCAATATATGGGATATTCTCTCCGCCAAAATCGTATTCGTTCCCCGAATCATATTGTTTCCCCGAATTGTTCGTGCGCAATACGGTCCTGGTGCAGCGGCAGCAGCGGCAGCGTGCGGTGGCGATTGAGCAAAGCGATGATCTCGCAGATTTGATAGTAATCGATGCGCACATAGTAATCGCGCGAGAGCGCATTGTTAGTACTTTCCATTCGACTCGATATATCCATTATGTCGAGGCGGTTGTGTTATTAATAGTGCTCCGATAAATTTATATAATATTATCAATAGTTTATACACGGAGAAACCGAATTGCAGCTTCAACGTATCGAAATAACAATGTGTCTCTCTCTCTCTCTTTGTGTTGGGAATAAAATCGATGAAAAACTAGACTTTATTAAATATGTAATATATCATTAGACAAAATCGTTCTTTATAAACAATGCAATAATGCACTTATACGCAGACTTTTGCGGGAACTCGGAGCGAACTCTCGTTATTTGCGTTGAGTACAAATTTATTTTCATGTCGCGCATCTATAAATCTCGCGATCGACGTCATATTTTATTTAACACGTTGACTGCCAACTTACGAGTCGACTCGTAATCGGTTGACTGGTTCTGGAAACCAACTGCGAGTTATCTCGTACTTGACAACGTTCTGTTTGTCGAGTTTTCCCCTAACATATGCAATGCAAAGGATCGTGTTGGGCGTCTGTATAAAAGTTCGCATCATTGGCATCAGAAAACGGAAGTTAATTTTTATAATTTTTTTTATTACGAAAAATCAGAGATAATTGAGTTGTTCTTCTTTGCAAAAACCAAGAGCCGGAAGTGTCGTCAAGCTGCAAGCTTCTTGTCAGGATACGACTGTGGGGGGTTGAAGGTTTGAGACCACCGTAATATAATGTTCACAACGAGAACGACACTTTGTTCACTTTTAGAATTTTTACAACCTTGCCGCGCGGCGTGTGATCTGCCAAGGAGACGACCGTCCTTCGCGAACGATTGCCGTGCACTCGCACTTGCTATTTTTCGTATCGGGAATATTCGGCAGACGTATGGCGAACGCTGTTTACCAAGTGTGTGCACGCAAAAGCAGCGTGTAACACACGTGCGCGGATACAACTGCGAGCTGAAGAAATATTCTAGAAAATTCCTTACAAAGCTATTACTAAATATTGGGTGAAAATCTATAAAAGTGGTTCAAATGTTTTTTTTTTTTTCACTTTTGGCCGGATTCCATCGAATCCACAGTCAACGTGTCAACATTCAGCCCGGACCGAGGTGGATCGGCTTGCGTGCCAAATCGCGAATACATATTGTCTTATTCAATCTCACGGGGGGGGGGGGGGGGGGGGGG
>QVNV01007589.1:0-11075 GCA_014825455.1 Pseudomyrmex pallidus | reverse complement strand
TCTCTTCTCTTGATAAATTAATATTGCAGGTATACTTTACTTTAAGAAAAATGATCTTTGACGTTTTTTCCGCAAAATCGTTTTCGCTGCGGAACGACGAGGGTTGTGAAAAATGCATGCAGCGCTTCGCGCTTCTAATCTTCGAAGGAAACGATAAATAGATAAACGACATCTGATCCTGCTTCCTGCGGAATCGGAATTGAGTCACGTGTGTGTATGATAAGAAGGAAGTATATGTCTCAATTATCGGCGAGCGAACTCGAATATAGGAGAAATTATTGACTTTTCGGGCCGCTATAACGCGCACGTGAGAAGCAAAATTGCGCGCATTGTATTGCGCGCAAACTCTTGTTCGCAAATACTTGTTCCAAATCATGAGAAAATGTTGCATTGCATGTTTCATTACACGTTGCGTTGCACCTAATCTGTAGCGTTAGAGTTTCAGCTTTTAGAGTCGTGTGCGCCTCTCACGGCTCGCTCGTACATCACGATTTGCCCTAAGTGCCTTAAGTTCCATGTCGACGTAGGGCGCCGATAAATGATCGTAAACGGCTCGTGATATAAGCCAGTGCCAGCCACGCAAATTGACGGAAACTCTGCGGTGTGGTATATTTTATATATATATATATATATATATATAAATAATGTGCGGCTTATAACATCGAGAAAGCGTTTGAGAAAGAGAGATAGAAAAGAAGAGAGTGCGTTTGTTACAATTAGCTGAATATTTATGTAGAGGTCATCTATATCAAAGTAAGCTGTTTTAGACAAAAAAACGTGAAAACTGCTCGCTTAATTTGTTATAAATTATTGTATTTGTAATTATTTTTAAAAAAGATTCCTTTCTTATTAAATTCAAAAAATCACTTTTACAGTGTTATTTCCTACAACTCATATTTTCTATTTACAATCGGAAGAAAATGAGAACCGAAAGATGTGAGCATTTCCAATATTTTGTGTAAAAAAATACAATTCACAAAAACTTCAGGAACAAGATTACATTAGTATGTATGAAAGATGTGAGATAACGGTGACATAGTTGGAATGTTTCGAAAGTAATCTTTGACAGAGAGCAGAGCCCCGTCTCTTTTATCCGTACTGAAATTTGCGTGTGTCATCTTTGCATTTCTGTAATTTTAAATATGTATGCGTTATTTTGATTTGAGAAATCGTGCCTTACGTGCGCACAAGTGTAGATGCATATAGACAAAAATATTTTCATGAATATTATTTCATATCCGAGTCGCCTTCAACTCGGCCTCTACCGCGAATGTTTGCATTCGTTGCATTTTAATGTCATCGTGAATCTCTCAGCGTAGACGTGAGATTGAGGCCGCCGATATCGACCGCAATTTTTACTCGGATGTAAATACATATTTAGATCTATAACGAGTTCGCAACATGGAAATATCGGGGATTTACACGTGCATTGTACAAAGTTTCTCACCTTTTCCATCGAGAATCTTTTTTTTTAAACTCATCTTTTTCGTTAAAGAAATTTCATTTAAAAAATATATATTTTTGCGTCAACCAATGAAAAAAAAAAAAACATTAAATATCAATACATTTAATATGCAGAACGCGCAATAATAGATAAATATTTTTTAAGTAAAAAAAAAGGAAAAAATAAGCCTTGTACAAACTGTCGCGTTTTCATCGTCATGAATAAACACGGAGATCCGTTTCGTGTGCAGCATTGAAATTGGAATTCACCGAAAGTACATTGGTTTCGCAGAGTGCTCGATACAAACATTGTTGGCACAATGGTAAGAATAAACGTTTACGCGATTTTCTAGTTCGCGCTCACATGTGCCGACTGTGCCGACACGAGAGCGACATCGAAATCGGTCCCGTATTATTAAATTTATTTTCGCGAGATACAATTCGACAATCACATGCTAATTTTGCACATTTCAGCCGAGGCTATTGTGCTTTCTCTTTCCGACAGCAAGAGAAACAAAAGAAAATATATGTTTTTTTTTTCATTTTTCAATGCGAATCGACACACGATCAATAGCGAATGGTACTCCCGGAGACATGCGAGTTATGCTTTCGATACAAATAACGCAAAATTGATCGAGCCATATATTCGCAGTATTCGAATTTCTGACAAGCGCGTATTTGTTATCTACTTTTTTTATATTCTTGACAATCCCAGGCGAAATTTGTGATCTGCGTTGTATAAACTGCAAACGAACGGTTGCAGAAAAAATGCCGTATAAATTTTTTTTTCAAACAAACATTTTGAGAAGAGAATTGTTCTGTTTAAAAATAAAATTTAAGAATTATTCAATATTCTTGTAACTAATTTTGACAACTGTGTCATGTTATGTATCTAGATATGTCAAACTGTCACATTTTAAAATTAATTTTACTGAAATTTTGTTTTAAAAAAAAGCTTTACCCATTATTCGATATAAATCTCTATGTTACTCACTGTGCAAAAATATCTACAAAGTGACGCGCACGAATTGATTTTATCATATAGAATGATGCAACTTCGAGACATTAATAATATCGAATGTATACACGAATGACACATCGCGAATCACGAAGCAGTCGCGCTTGTCAATATGAAGTTTAAGAAATAAAGATGCATCAGCCTCCGTGGCGCAAATGGTTAGCGCGTTCGGCTGTTAACCGAAAGGTTGGTGGTTCGAGCCCACCCGGGGGCGTCTTTTTTTTATAGTGCAACAAAAAAACGCAACACAATACACTACTGTTAACTTTCTCCTTGTTTCTTGCGGCTCCACATTCATATTGTTACAGTGTCATTCACAGCTAGTTCACAATACAAATGTAAAAAAAAAAAAAAAAAGAAGGCGTAAAAAAACTAATCAATTTTTTCACGAACGTGAAAAGATTTTTTTTTTTTGTGTTTTTATTCATAAACTATAAGTTTGATAACAACCAGTTGTACGTTCAAAAAAATAAAATAAATAAATTTCTTGTTCGTGAAACAAAAAGAAATTGTTGTGTGCTAGAAATTATTCTTCGACTTTTGTTGCAGAATATCTTTCATATATATATATATACATATATACACATATATATGTATGTAATATGTAAATATCTCGTGGGCGATCTCATGAATGAAATATGTACGCGAGCGGATCGAGTCTTATAAAATCCATCTTTGATCGAGCACGTGCGACACTCACACAAAGTTGTACGCAAGTAAGATGTTGTGTATGTGACTGTGTGCCGCAAGTATCTACTCTTTTCACCGCTAGACGTCGCAGAACCACTTGCTCTAACTCGAGAGCAAAAAGTGTCAATGCGGCTATATAGGGAAGTCCGAAAGGCTATTACGGCAGTCATCAGTAAGGATATTACTGATCACATACAGCAGATGATGAGTGCGGGAAATGAAACCCTGATTATACTCCGCTCTGCTTCCGTAGGCCCTATCGCAACTGCGGTTGTCAGAATTTCTGATGCTGTACCTATCTAATTACTGATGACTCACTTTTCTTACGCAAGGTTGTTGCTATTTTGCATCAACCTGCGAGACTTTTTTGATGACAGTGAAAAACAGAAACTATGTCTTAGCCAAACGTTCGACTATTTTTTTTTAATTTTTCACGTTTTGTATCATAAGACGCGGAAAATATCTTAGGAATTAAAATATTAGAAAAAAGATGTAGAGTTTTACTTTTTTTATATATAATTTTATGTGTTATGCTGCAAGAAATAAATATAAGTTTGCAGAATTATTATATATACATCTGTATATTTAGTAGTAGTATTCTTACTAGTTAGTAAATTCTTATTAAAAGTACGGAACAGTAATTAATAAATTACGAGAAAGTTAGTCCTTACTGCTCGAGTCTCTGAATTATATTACACAAAGTTTTCGTACATTTTTTAGTTTACTATTTTACAACACTATATTAGATATAAAAAAATAACGATATACGCGCGCGAGTATAATAAATATAATTTTATTTATACATGTGCACGTTACACATTTCGTATGTGACACATATTCATTATATTTGTCACTGCGGTTGTTTTGAATTGCTTGCTCTTTCGTGATGTAAAAAGAACTGTGATCGACAGGCAGATGCAAAATCACGTTACTGGTGAAGACTTGCGTAAATGTACGCAGTTGCGTGCCAGCCGGTTAACCGAATCTCATTAAAGGCCGGCGTCGCGTGCGTCACGTGTCCGGAACACGCGAACATGTTCGACGCTTATCACGCAGAAACAGGACGCAGAAAGCGAGACAGAAACTAGAGACAATGAGGGAAAGTTCACGCGTGTGTGTCTCTCATCCGCAGACGAAAGTTAGGAGAGGTCAGGAGAGAAGAGAGGAACCCTCTCCTAATACCTACCCCGCAAAAACAAATTCTCGCCGTAGAGAGGAGTTTGCGCGCATGAAACGTTCGATAACACACGATCAGGTTGTAGTCAAATTCTACAATTTCGCGGCAGTTGTGACGTATCTCTATAGCGAATTTTCAACATCATTTATTATCGTGTAGATTATCTCTTCACGGACAAATCTCTTTTTATTCCGTCGACGTGCAGTGAAAACGAAAAGTTCAGAACTTCACAATCGATCCGAATGTCTATCAACGATAAAACTCCCGACCGTTCGATAAATTTCATTTTGAAGAGGGTTCCGCGCGCGTTTGATCTGGCACGTCAAAGGACGACAAAGAGAAAACGGTGAGATAGAAAGCGAGAGAAAGAGAGAGAGAGAGAGAGAGAGAGAAAATTACCTAATCATCTGTGACAAGCAAAGATTGGGACGATCGTGAGGAGAGCACAAGCAAGCTTTGTGTGTAACAGCATTTAAAAGACTGATAAAAGACAAATAGAGAAATAAAAGAATAAGAGAACTGTATCAAGTCACAAAAGCTCTCTCTGTACGCAACGTCGTGAAAAGCAAAATAGAGAGAGAGAGAGAGAGAGATACGGAAGTGTTAAAAGTGGAAACAAATAGGATTGTAATTCTACTTCTGTTTCTATTCTGTTGATATCACGTAATTCTCTCTTTCTCTCTTTCTTTTGCGAAAATCTCACCTCGAGCGAAAGTCCGTTTTACTTTCAGCGATCCTCCCTCTTTGTTCGCACTTGACACTTTCGCATTTTCTCTTTGCGGAATGTCATTTTCTATATTTTATTTTATTCGGTTTCGCGCAATGTTTTGAAAAACGATATACAAAAAGTGTTTAAGCGTTTCGATCTCAAAAGTTAAACCGCGTTTGATTTACGTGTTATCCCGCACAAAGACCGGCGATTTTCCCTCGCGTTGCCGAATAGTCGAGCGCTTTTCAGCCACTTTCGCGCCGTTTTCTCCTCACTTTTCTTGAGTCGAACTCTGTGTGTGAGTCCTTACTCTCCCTCGGGCACACCGCACTTAAATCGTTGGGGGCTTCTTTAGCCACGGCTGAAGCTTACTGATAGACTTCTCGAACCGAGCTCGATTGCTCCGTTCTTCTTTGTCACGATAATGACTTCCCACCTTTCGCCCTCGTTGGTCGCCGCGCGATGTTCACTTTTCGCGCGCGGCGCCTCCATCGAGACGACATTTCTTTTCTTTTTAGGAATTTTTTAGCATCTACTTTTCGAGTAATCCGCCTCTTCTCCTCCCCCCTTCGTCGTGGATAAATTTCCATCTCGCAACTCGGCACGCCCTCGTTCCATCGATCTCTCACGTTTTCTCCCTCTCCCTCCCCTTCGTTTTCTCCCCTTTGTTTGTTATATTATGCCGAGCGATCGCGCGGATTTGATTAAAGGAATCGTGTAAGCGATGACAGTTTAATTAACTGTGTTCTTGTGCAAATTGAAATTCCCCCGGAGTAAAAAAGCAATTTTTCTGAGATTTGGCATATATCCGTTTTAATAAAAGAAAACTTATTAAAGAACTTTCTTATAACTTTATAAGTATTGTTTTAATATAGCGATTATTTCTATCCACAGATTTTAATGTACAATACTTTTTAACTTACTTATTATATTAATTCTAAACAAAATAATTATAATACTTCTTTTATAATTTCCAAAGAATTAGTGAAATAAAATTTAAACAAGACGATCTCAATTAAAACTAACAAAGATAAGATTAATGCTCGCTGGTTATACTAAAACTATCTCGAGACGCAGTTTTACCGGTAATGATGTTACAGACCCTTTCAGCGACGCAAGTTTTCGCTTGAGAATTTTTTCAAGAAACCAGAGAGCGTAATTCGGGGGTAAGAGGGCGAAAAGGGAACTGCCAACAACGGGAGTAACCGTTACGCGAGACGTGACGCCCTAAAAGGCTAAGACGGTGTTTCTTGAGAGCGGATTCTGAAAGCGAAAGAAAGAGAGAGAGAGAGAGAGAGAGAGTTACGACACGCTGACAAATTGAGTTTTAGACCCCGCCGGCCGTGTCCTTCCATCCCGATGGATTTTTCCCACGGGTCATTGGAACGGTTTCACCCGATCCTACGGGATATAACGTATACGTCCTTCTTCTGCCGTCCTTTGCCGTTTGCTTTTTCGAAGAACAGTGCCGGGACAGTTAAACGAAGACAGTTAAGTCACTAACTTCCCCGGAATCGCGCGCCAAGTCATATTGTGTGTCAAATGGAACACGATAAAACATAATGATCCGTTTTTATACTTTTTTCCAATTTCATTTTAACGCAAAGCGGAATCGATAGAACGTGTGGCAGTAAGTAAATGTTCGAAACTTTACCATGAAAAATTCAACAATGTGTGATAATGGTGCTCGGAGAAGAGTGGACCTGAAGTACTAAAAAAAAAAAACCTCGTGAACAAAAGCTATTCTTTTTTTCATGGATCAATTAAAAAGTATGTCAAAGATGAGAGACTTTTTGTGATAAGAGACTTTTTATGGAAATTACTCTATGTCGTGTGATCGTAAGCAAAGTAAACATAAATAATAAACATTATTATATTAATTACATTTATTGTTTCGAACGGTAAACAAATTCGCGAAAAATGTGATGTAATAAAATCGATTCCGTTGTCGCGGCCATTATTTCGTTGCGGCGGCGGCGGCGGCGGCGGCGTGAGCGGGCGTCCATTTTTCTCGAGCTAAGTGCGTCCCGAAGAGAGGCTGATATAAAATCTCTTAGGAGCGAAAGTCCGGGAAAGTCTGTATGGTATCTCCCCGGCTTTTTTGCAAAAGTCACATCCCTCATTGACGCGAGCAGTCACTTTATCTCGTCCTATACAGACGGCTTAGATGGATAGTCATCGCAAGACGTCGCGCAAGTTCGTCCGGTATTGTGATAACAAGACGAACTTTCGACCGCTAACTCTAGATAGTTCGGGTGATACATGGATCATTAGGAGACCGCGCCGCTCGTTATCGTTAGTTATCATCGGCTCGCTCTGATAATCCCGCGCCTCGCGGCGATCAAGCGCCGCGCTCGGAAACTTGGCGAGGACGGGCAATATCGCGAGAAGATTGATATAGAGTTCGCGGACTCTCTCCGGTGAAATATTCTTTCGCAAGTAAACTTACGAACAAACCTTGTCTACAAGGTCTCTACAACCTCTCCCTCCCCCTTCCTCCGACTCTCCCAACTTGCTGTTACATCTTTCACGAGATCCATCTAGCTCGTATTACGGACAAATTGTAAATGTTAATTCCGAACTTGCGGGAATATGCCGCGAGGTACGTGAGGAAAATATATATGTACGTATTTGTCATGTACATCGTCGTTTTCCCTCGAGAAAACGTGCAATTTTTCTCTTTCTCTCTCTTTTTGAAAAAATTTTCTATATTTATTATAAATGTAATAAAAAAAAGAAACAGGTTTTCTTGTTTATTTGCTCAAAGCTGCTTTATTTCATCTGCTACTTTAACTCCGGTCTGGATGGTTTGATGTAAATTACGATACTTGATATTAATATGTCTGTGTGGATATTAACGTATAAAAAAAAATTACTATACTAAAACGACACAATTAATCTTCAAAGCAACGTTCGCTTCTTCTCGTTTCATCTTTCTCGCAATTTGTTTGCGCACAGTTGAAATACAGATGTTGAAATTTTTTTTGCACGACAGTCCGGAAGTTGGCCGAAGTTTACTTTTAACTTTAATTAATTAACTTTAATTCTTTCATTTCTCTTATTTACACGCACGATTGAGGATGAGCAAAAGTATACTGTTTTTTGCGCGAGGAGAAACTTGGGAGTTGGAAAAACTGAATTGATGCGCGCAAAAGTATTTGTGTTTCGGCAAAAAAGAAAAACAAAAACCATCGAGTTGAAAAAATTGCAAGCAAGAAGATAATCTAGCAGTGTTTTTCTAATTATCCTGCAACTGTGTTGTACAAAGAAAGTTCCTTTCATTTATCAATCGCGATGAACTTCCTCTGAATGTTGAAAACTTTGTTTCTGGCTTGTTCAGAAAACCTCTTGAGTTCCCATTATGAATAAATGTTTCCGATACGGAGATTAATTACACTCTTAAGACGTATGAAAGTTCGTTGAAACGCTCGCTCTTTATCGAGATTAGATCAAGATGGTGCCGTCAAAGGTTTGAAAAATTATCCGGAACATTGTGAATGTAATTAAATATCAAGATATCTCTCTCTCTCTCTCTCTCTCTCTCTCTCTCATTCGCTAAAGTCCGAGCTAGTAGCAAGCAACGCGCTGTTGTTATTCGTCAAAGAAGCCAAATGCGATTTGCATGCATAATTCATCGATATTTCGCAGCTGTGCTTTTTTTTCGGCGAAAAAACAGCGGCGCTGTTTGAAACTTCGCGAGAAAAGTGAAAAGTGTGTACTCCCTCGTCCGAGGATTTTTTTTTCTCCTCGTAAGAGGGAAGTAATGGGAAACAAGCCGGCGAGTAGACAAAGCGTACGATGCTGCCAGCCGTTGCATTCGGCCAACTTTTGCAGCGCCATTTCGTCCGACTAAACTTCAACGGGATTTTCATAAAGCTCGACGTGTAGGGCCGAGGAGAACACGCCGAGTGATTCGCAGATGGTGATAGAGGGAGAGAAAATGCGGAAAGACGAGACGGAGCAGCGAAATGGAAGAGAAACTTTGCTATTCGTTGTCGTGAAAACTCACGGGCGTGAGTTATCTCTTTCTTTTCTTCTGCTCTCGTTGCGCGTATCGAAGAATGCAAAAAAAATTTTCCAACTGGCAGACGATCAATTTCGCTGAGTTCTCGCGTGTCGTTGATAGCGCAAGAATCCTCGAGTTATTTGACAATTTTCTTCGAAATAAAGAGTGAAACAAAAAGCTTGTGATATCGCGCGTCCGTAATAGTTTCTTGTTTTTTTTTTCAAAATTTAAAAAAATCTCACAACTTTGAGTTCTAAAACAAAAGTAGATGCTCTCTAGAAAAAGTTTTCAGATTCACACTTCTGTTTATAAAGGCGTTCTGTTCGTGTATTTAAATCACTGGAAAAACACCGCTGGAAGAATAAGAGAATTAATCTTCCGCAAAAATGTTTCTTAATTTTTTTTGTAAATTGCAATTATAGAATATGCGAAATTTTCTAATTTTTCAAATGTGTAATAGAACGTAAATATGTGTAACGTATGTGTAACATTTGCTCAATTTTGTTTTGTTTACAATACTCCAAATTTGCAATAACAGAAATGAATGATGCAATAAAGGAGGTTGATGTAGAAAAAGAAGTTCTAAGGCGTTGTTGTGATCGCACCTGCGATCCGTAGGATCTAAACGCCATCCATCTACGTCGTCGGGGACACCTCGTTCAGCGTATCAATCGTCGTTCAAGCCGTGACGAATGGCACAACGAGCTGAAAAATATGGTCTTTATCAACCATTTTCTTTCTTCTTTCCTCCTCTTACTTTTCATCTTTTTTCTTTGTGAACGAATAAACAAATGTGGTGAAAAAAAGAATATTATGTTTCTAAGCACGCGAAGAAAGCCTCAAGAAAAAGAATAAATCTCACAGTGACAACAAAATCATTACTCTTGCGTTATTTCCGAAGATTATTTTACAAGAAGATTAATTGCAGGTAGGGTCAATATTTCAATATAAAATTTGTTTTTTTTTTTTTTTTGCTTGATTATCAGTACGAATGAATAGCGTGTCGTTCTCCAATAAAATTATTATTATTTCGAAACACAATCTCTACACTTTCAAATCAAAAGAGTATGTAAATAAAAAGGAGAAGTCCACTCCTCTTTGTGCAAGAACATACTCAATGTATTGAAACACTTTATGATAAAATTTCGATATCCATTAACATTACATCTCGTATGAAAAGTTAACTACATTTTTTTTTTTCATTTTGATCAAACGATTATAAGCGGACCATCGAACGAAGAAAATTAGAAAAAGCTTTTGAAAGACGCGCGATTCGAAAGCTATCACTCGATGATACGCGGTGATCGTAATTCTGTTTCCAATTTTCTTCCTGTCGCGTTGAATTGGGAACACACACCGCTCTCTTCTTTCGACCGTTCATAAAGTTTCAATAAAATTCGTCCAGAAACGAATGGCTAAATGTGTGTCCTCCTCCTCCTTCTCCTCGTGTCCCTCTGTCTCTCCTTTCTCACTCACCGAAACAAATTACTTCCGTAGGCGTTCAAACTACCGAGAGCTATTACGTGGCTTCACCAGTGGAAATTCCCGGCGAAATGTAGATCCTAAACGGCTCGATTTTGTAGCCAGAGACAGTCGGACAAGCTGTGCATCGTTGTTCTATCTCGCGCGCACTGTGTGAGACTCGTTTATGCGAGAAAAGAGAAAAAGAGAGAGAGAGAGAAGTTTGGATGTAAAGTATCACGTACTATACAAAGCACACAAAGTTGAGGAAATATGTGAGAAGATACATGACATACTTATTAGAGTGTGCATACTAATAATATTTTTGAAATCTATAACGCGACACGTGTGTCGCATATTTATTGTAAAAAAAAACTAGAAGACTAAGAACAAAAATTAATTGATTACGTTAAAAACTGTTTTATACATTTTAAATGTTATTTTTGTCAATTCTTCAAATAATAAAATTATCAATTTCGTCAAAATACATCTCAATAAAATCCGATAACTCTCTGTTTCAAGTGATCGGACGAGCATTATTGTTAATTATTAGAATATAAAGATAAAAAGT
>QVNV01007588.1:0-13002 GCA_014825455.1 Pseudomyrmex pallidus | reverse complement strand
TAATTATTGTTTAGTGAACAAATAAAAATTAAACATGTAGTTTTCATATTTAAACAGTCATTTAAATTTTGATTGACAGTAATAGGAACAACTGTCAATAATAGGGTCTTTTACCCTATTAGTATGTTAGATACAAAAAAATTATATAAAACTATATTTTTCGTTATTCAAAGATTACTTTAAAATCATGTTGTGACCGACAAACGGTATACATATTTGGCATAAATTTATGTTAATTTCTGTATAAGTATATATAATTATATATCAAAAATTTTTTACCGGGATGTTGACGAATCGACTAAACTGACGATAGTTCCGTTAATAGTAACAATAAACAGCAACAGAAATCACAACACAATGCTAACGTAAGGGCACGTAACAAAGTGATTTTACACAAATTATCTTCACTCCTTCTATTTTTTCTCATTTATGCGGCATAAAACCCGACGCGGCTCAAATCTCGGAGTTACTCTATATTTACACGAAAGTGTTGTAGTTTCGTAATCTTCAATAGCATGTCGTTAATCTTGTAATTACGAGCTATTGTTGATTGTAGGTAAACTCTCTTCCGTAAATTATAATTCAAGCTTAAAATATGATAGACGTTAATAATTGTACAATGTTTTTGCAGAACATGTTATGAATTTATTATCCGATGAATTATGTTATTTCAGTAATTATTTGTGTGTTGCGAGTTTCTTTGTACATTTATAATGCAATTAAGTTATATAAGGCGTGTGAGAATTAGTTTCTAGAGCAAAAATTATTTAATTTATGCAAATTTTTTTCGTGCGCGTTTATACACAAAAAAGTAAAGGTTTAATTGAGTAATTGTGTGTGTGTGTGTGTGTGTAAAACTAAAAAAATGTTTCAAATTTGAAACCATATAAAAATATTTAGAATTCATTCTTTGTAAGACGAGAAAGAGCGAAAAGAGAGTCTGAAATCATTTTTTATTCATAAACATAATTATTGGATTAATGTTTTAACGTCTTTGGAAAATAATCTAAAGGAGCGAATCTTCGGTAACAGTATAAACACACAGTGATTCCTCTCTTTCGCAGAGTACATGCGCAAGGGCGCGCCTTACGTGGAAGGTAGCTATAACGACATCGACCCCGGCTTAAATCCCGCTTTGCAAGACCATTATCGCATTACTCCGAGTCCAGGTGGTCCCGGAGATCAGTACGGTATGTAGAAACGGACTTCAACAAGTGCACGTTTTCTTTCATTTGTCCCCTCGCTCGCGCTTCTTCTCGAAGGAACCGGAAACGAAAATTCGATTTTAACGATCTTACAACTCCCTCCCTTCCCGGTATTTTTACGATCGCGATTAGATTGCGTGTGTAGCCGTGTAAACGGGCGAAAATATATCCGTTGTCGACGGTTTGCACAGGATACCGCATAATTCACTTTTTAAAACTATCTCTCGCAGAGTCTGACGCTGCTTGTTATTTTATGTTCACTCTAGATCGAATCAGCAACACGTGGAATATGGATGACTCTGGTGAACCCTCTCAGCATCCTCATGGTAGGGTCACATATCTACCACTTGTCTATCTCGCTCTGACTTTCTTTCTTGCAATTCTCTTTGTATCTGTTTTTAATAATTGATCAAATATTGAAGACAAAAATTTAATCGCTGAACTCTTCTCCTCGAAAAACCGTAAATTCACTTTAACAACTATCCATATTCCATTGAACGACGTTTTTTTTTTCAAATATCTAATAAATATCAACGTGTCAATAACGTATAAAATGCACATACACTAATTATTACACATAAAAGTAATATAATTAGGAACAAATGTAATTAAGAATAAAATATCAAAAATTATCTGTGTATGTGTTTTCAACATTGTAATTTTAGATTTTTTTTTTTAATTTTTTTGTTTTTTTTGGGACGTGATTTGGACCGACGCAACGTATTGTGTTAGCAACATAATATTATTAAGAGATAACAATGTTACGTCCATACTTCTATAGCAGCTTTATATATATACTTTAACCTTCCTTCTTGTTAATCTTATTACATTCTAAACATAGATAAACAGTTATCACAGAGATAACGTGATAAGTGAATTATGCTTTTCTTCAAGTTCAGTCTGTCGATGACATCACAAACGTATCAAACCGATAAGTTAATTAAAACGAAAACAAATGTGAACGATGACGCACGTTTTCTTAAACGTTTTCAGATGAGAGCAAAGTGGCCTACGGATACGTGTCGCCATCGCCATACGGACCTGTGGGATACGGGCCCGCCGTGGGTGTCGGACCTGTGCCAAGCGACGTGCCTGGTTACGAGGAGGGCCATCCGGGTGTACCACTGACATCGGGTGTGCCACCTGGCATCTTCGAGGACGAGGTGCATCTGCAGCGGCTTCAGTCGCGTCACCCAGTGGTGCCCGGTATGGCGAGTCCTCTCGATGACGATCAAAAGTCCATGCGCTGGCGGGATCCGAACCTATCCGAGGTGATCGGTTTCCTCAGCAACCCCAGCAACGTCATCAAAGCAAACGCGGCCGCCTACTTGCAGCACCTCTGCTACATGGACGATCCGAACAAACAAAAGACACGCAGTCTTGGCGGCATACCGCCGTTGGTGCAGCTACTGGAACACGACAATCCGGACGTGTACAGAAACGCGTGCGGTGCACTTCGAAATCTGTCTTACGGCCGGCAGAACGACGAGAACAAACGCGCGATCAAGAACGCCGGTGGAGTACCGGCTCTCATCAATCTGCTGCGAAGAACGTCAGACGCGGATGTCAAAGAGCTGGTTACAGGAGTGCTATGGAACTTGTCCTCGTGCGAAGTACGTTCTTTGTTTGAACATGAATTCAATTTCAATTTCAAGCCGCGGATTACTATGTAAGTTTTTGCAATTTTAGGATCTGAAGAGGTCAATCATCGATGACGGCGTAACGATGGTGGTGAATAACATAATAATACCTCACAGCGGCTGGGATCCGAGCTCGTCGAATGGCGAGACGTGTTGGTCCACGGTCTTTCGAAACGCGTCCGGCGTGTTGAGGAATGTTTCCAGCGCAGGCGAGTACGCGCGAAAGAACTTACGCGAGTGCGAGGGTCTCGTGGACGCGCTGCTCTACGTGGTGCGTTCGGCGATCGAGAAGTCCAACATCGGCAACAAGATTGTTGAGAATTGTGTGTGCATCCTGAGAAATCTGAGCTATCGTTGTCAAGAGGTAGAGGATCCCAATTACGACAAACATCCGATCCAGTCCACGGTGCAGAACAGAGTGGCTGCACCCGCGAAAGGTGAGACTAAAGGGGAACGAGAAAAGGAGAATTTGCGGAGTTTTTTAACTTCGGGTATAATACGCGCGCGAATTTTCAATTCACGTAAAGATTCAACGCGGTCAAAATCTCTCTTCTCTTTAAAAAGCAAAACAAGAGAAAATTTATATAATCTAAATTCGATTTAAATTCGATTCCATCTGTAATCTGTACATTTTTAACTTAAATTTACACAGGGTTTTATTTTACAGAGAAGTTAAATTAAATTTAATCTCTGAGTGAAGAATATATAACAGTAACTCGCGCTTCACACGCGTATTCCAACTTTAATTTTACTTTGTTTAATTTTGACTTTGTTTTGAAAATTTAAAAAAATTGCAGAGAGAGATTCCGGCTTTAAATAAAAGTTTGTAAAATTGCTATTTAAAATAAAATTAAATTTGTCGACTTCTCGCAAAAAGAGCGGTAAAGCGCAATTGAATCTTTTGTATTGCAAAATAAAGTGACCGATACGTGTTAATTGACATTGGGTGCATACAATTGTGAACACTTTTACAGCGAGTGTCACGTGATTTTGGCTGTCAGCGACCGTCACGTATATGTGTGCTTTTGGTATGCGTGAACGATAGTCTTATTAGTTTTTATATAAAAACAATGTTTTTGTACAAAGGTGGGTTTGAGCGATCGCGAAACATGCCCGCGGGTAACGCGGAAAGTTATTGTCCGAAATGTTTCGCCGTGGAAGTGTTAACAGCGAGAAGTGAAATAAATTCTAGAGAAAAAAAGCCTCGAGAGTGTCGCCTTCGAAGAGACTATATATTTTCGTAGCATCGTAAAATCTTCTCTTTCGAGTCTTTCAGTATGCATGTGAGCGCAAGTGAGATTTGTGTGTATGTGTATAAAGATCGGAAGGGACGAGTGAGGAAGAGGTAAATGATTCACCCCTTAAACCAACCGTGAAATTAGATAACCGGAGACACGCAGCTTCCCTGCTGCAGGCACTTTTGTGCGGCTATTGTGTGCGGTGACTGCCATGTAAAATACATAGTTTTAAAACACAATTAAATTGTCCCAGGCTAAATTTATACAAACTAATTTGTCGAAAGTTCGTTTAAAATCATTGCGTGCGTAATATTTCGAATGCTTTAAACTGCAGTTTGTCGTCCATTTGAACTATGTACTATGCGCGAGTTCCTAAAACAGTTCGCCAGTTTACAAATTTAATAAATAAATAATTATGTTGGTTTTGATCATTCTCGCGAATTAATAATTAGTTAATTCTATTGGTAATTCTATTACTCGTATGTCACGCAGTTGCTGATATTTCTGGCATAGCTGGTAGTTGTAGATAGCTAGTTTACGTAGCGTGTGTAAATTTGATTAAAAACTTGTGGACGAATTTTAGTGTGAGGTAGCGCGAAAATAAAAATTCTTATCACTTCGGAAATAGAACTTAGAAAAATTGATGATGGCAAAAAACGTAATCAAAAGTAGATAACGTGTAGTGGATAATTTTATTTTGTTTACAAAGATATCTTTTACATAATTATTTTTTTTATCGATTTATCTCTCTCTCTCTCTCTCTTTCTTTTTTTTGTTTTTTATTTCTGTTAATTTCTGCACAACAGATGTGCATTTCTGAACAACAGATACTTATACAGTGTGTCCAGAAATAAACATAGACAAAAAACAATCCCATATGTCTTTGTACTGTCTTCTTTTCTTTAAATTAGTTGTAATTATTTTCTTTAAATCAGTTGTAACTTTTGATTTTATATAGTTTTTTTTTATAGAATAAAAAGAGTTTTGATCCTTTTTTTCTTTTTACTTTACTTTACTTGTGTACATCAATTGTTTGCGAATCCTAGTTCAGCATGAATTAAACTGTGTTTCGATCTTTTTAGCGTACAGTTTATGTCAAGGTAAGCCCCCTTTTTTCCATCGATAAAAAACTCCATCGAGCAAATTAGTTGCTGCTTGCTTTGCTTTGCCAAGCCATAAGCTGATTATCGTATTATGAATTTGTTTTCCCCATTTTTTTTTTTATTTTTTTATTTTTTATTTCAAGTTATATTTACTCTCGCTCTCTGTATTTTATAAAGCAATTATTTATACTTCTGTATACACTGTCTATTTTACGTTCAAAAGTGAAAGATAACGAAAGTGAAGTTTTAAGAGCTTGCTGCAAAGTAAAACAGATACTTTACAACTTCATTTCGACCTTTGTTTTTTTTACATATTTGAGTTAATTTAGCAGGTTAGCTAGATACAACATTTAGAAATGTAATAGGTTGCTTGAGGAACACAACACGATTGAAAATTTTCTCGATATCGCTCGAAAATTGCTTGAAAATAATTAAAATTTTGCGGTAGGAGAAATATGATATTTTCATTGTTAATTCAACTTCTTTCTGAAAAATTCAATTTCGGTCTGTGAAATAAAATCTGACCGATCAATGAAATTGGATTATCTTGATTTTACATACTCTACGTCTTTTCCTCATATGATTCCATAGTAGATTTGATTTTATCGTTTTGCTTCGTAGGTGAGAATCTGGGTTGTTTCGGCGGCAGTAAAAAAAAGAAGGACGGTCAGCCGGTCCAGAAGGAAACCACTACGTCGCGCACGACGAGTCCACGAACCGAGCCAATTAGAGGAATGGAACTGCTCTGGCAACCGGAGGTGGTCCAGTCATATCTTAGTCTTTTACAGTCCTGTTCGAATCCAGAGACACTGGAAGCCGCGGCTGGTGCGCTGCAGAATCTCGCTGCCTGTTACTGGCAGCCGAGTATCGAGATTCGCGCGGCCGTTCGTAAAGAGAAGGGCCTCCCTATATTAGTAGAACTCTTAAGAATGGAGGTACAAACTCAAAAGATTCAAGTATGTTATTAACCACATTTTTTACTTTATTTAACTGAGAGAAATAACAAGGCCTTTAAGAGCTGTGCGCTAGATACACATGCGATGTAATACATTTAAAGGCTTTTAAAGGCTTTATATTTCTCTCTTAGTTAGACACTAATAGAAACCTTATTTCGATTATTTATTATTTGTTTATTTATTTCCACACTTTATATTTTAGTTATAATATTACTTATATACTTTTTCATTTTATATTTTTACAGTTATTATTATTTTTATACGAAATATATTAAAATAAGAAAACTAACTAAACTAAATTACTAATATTAAAACTTAATATGTACCATATTAACGACACTGTAATGTAAGCGAAGTTACTTATCAACTTTTGTAATGTAAGCAAAGTACTTATTAATTTTTTTTTAGGTGGATCGAGTGGTTTGCGCGGTAGCGACTGCGCTGAGAAATTTGGCGATAGATCAGCGCAATAAGGAATTAATAGGCAAGTACGCGATGAGGGATCTTATTCAGAAGCTACCGTCTGGAAATAATCAACACGATCAGGCAACGAGCGATGACACGATCGCCGCGGTGCTTGCTACGCTCAACGAAGTCATCAAGAAGAACGCCGAATTCTCGCGGTCGTTACTCGATGCCGGCGGCGTCGACAGATTGATGAATATCACCAGGCAACGCCAAAAATACACGCCTCGCGTGCTTAAATTTGCAGGTAAATAGTTAAAAACTTTTTAAAACAATTGTTCAAAAATGTATACGCATTTCTTTTATTTACGTTATGTATTTTTAGGTCAAGTGCTATACACCATGTGGCAGCATCAAGAACTAAGAGATGTATACAAAAAGCACGGTTGGAAGGAGCAAGACTTTGTTACGAAAACCGTAGCCGCCAGAAATTCAGGGCCTAATTCACCCAACAACGCCAATAGGTAGTTCTTGATAAATTGACTGCTTATTCATATTCAATTATTAACGACAGTTTTGTTATATTTAAAACTACTGTTTCTTCTTTTTAAGGGGATCCTAAAGTGGGTCTGTTTTGTCGATAAAACTGAATTTTTTACGCACTGATAAAACAGAGTTACTTTAGAATCCTTTTAAGAAAATGCTGAACCGTCCTGTTTTACAACATTTCGTAGTTTACTTCTCCCATTCTGCAGTTATTGATCGGAATGAAAAATGCTTTTCTGAAGAATGAAAGGAAATATGCTAAAAAATGGAAAACTCAAGAAAAACGAAAAAAAGTTTATGGACTGGTTATTGAGTGGACTATATTTTCACTTTCTATACAAAATTGGCAAATGATTTCAAGCAAAAGTTTGTAGCTTTCCATTCTATAGACGTAGACGAATATTTTCAGCGTTTCAGAAAAAGATTTTGAAGCTTGTAAAAAAACAGGAGTAGACAACTAAAATTAGTAGTCAGTTTTAGCAGAACCGCCGAAAAGACACATATGTCTAATCTTGTCTCTATTATGTCATCTATCTTTGTTTGACTCGGTCCCGAGAGATAGCGCCAGCTACCCGCCAGCGTAGCTGCTAACAATAAGTAGCATTTGTGACGACTTTCTTTGTCGGTTCAGCATCCTCTTAAGTTCATATTTGTTGTGTTCAGTTAATAGTTTGATTTCTTTGGGACTCCGTTTATTTTTCGTTTATGATTTATTCGTTCTACAATGTTACACAAAAGATTTATTTTTCGTAAAATTTTTTTTTTTTTTTTTTACGCGGAGTCCTCGAAACTTCTTTTAGGGATTTTCGATTCTACGTTAAAATGTAGTTACGATTGCAGCACTTTAAATCGACCAATGGCAAGTCAGGGGAGCACGAGATACGAGGATCGAACGATCCAACGTGCGAACATGAATTCGAATAATGTCGGTCGACCTACTATATATCAATCAGTAAGTAACAACAACCAACAGCATCACTAAAATAAATACACGTCAAGTAGATACGTCTTAATAGATTGTCGAATAAAAAATTTAGATGAGAAAATTTACACACACACACACACATACATAAAAGTAACGCTGATATTTTTAAGGAGAAATCTTCGTTAAGTATTCAGATACGATAAAATACGAGCGCATTTTCGAAAATCATAAGCAAAGTCTTCAGTTTTTTTTATTTACAGTTTTTGTAATTTTGCGGACTCGAACAAATTTAAATTGTTAAAAATGTATTAGTTTTCTTCTAATTATAGCATTCACCTTAGTTAGACTCGCAAAGAGAGTGTGTACACGATACAAGTATTTATCTAGAACAATATCGATATATTTGGGACAACTACTTAATTGTGCCAAACGAGGTATCACTCCATTATCTTTTAATCGAACATTTTGTACTTTGCGTCAGAAATTGTAGGTATTTTTAGTTGAACAATTTACAACGCAGCAATTACTTCGTCTGTTAGAATTTTTTTTTTCACTGATCGTAATTTTATTTTACACGATTCTTATTTTTATCGCTCATCTTTTTTTGTTAACTAAATACTAGAAACACAGAAAACTTGTGCACGCGCTTTTTTTTTTTTTTTTTTTTTTTTTTTTTTTTTTTTTTTTTTATAAAAACGTTGTGCTATACACATTCAAGTAAAAGATTGAAATTAATCGCTATACGTGTAAAATGTATTTGACACTTAGTAGACTACGAAGGCTATATTGAGAATTTAAATGTTTACATTATACACACTGCACGGACTCTCTGGACCAACTTTCTCTTTTTAATAACGCCGCGTAGCCACTTTCTAAATCACGTGACACACCTTTTGCACAGTTTTCATGCCAGTTTTTTCCAAACCGCCAATCACTTTAATTACGGAGATAAACAATTTTCTCGCATATAATCTGAGAAACGCACTGCGCTGTTTACCGTTATATAAAGATTTTTAGATCTAAAACAAAAAAAGAAAGGATATTCGAATTATCCGTGTCATTTTGTACTTTACACTTCTGTCTCCGGGACGAAACACGTATACTAAGAAGTAGTACGGCTGACAAAATCACTGCCTATACAAACACGCGCGTCTGTGCCGACAAGTAAGTTAGTTTAACTTATACTTAAGAAAATGAGTGATTGTCAAACTACGAAAACACGCGGACATTTGTATGTCGAGCTAGAAAGTAAATTTGATTTTCCACAAAGGTTGGTATACTATATTATTTAGTTTTCTTTAACTGCGAGAGTGGAGAAGAATTGTACAAAAAAACGCACACATCTCGTTTGAAGCTAAATTATTATAGCGTTATAATAATCTTTGTGGTATCGAATTTTTGTATATATACAAAGTTTAGGAAGAAATTTATTAATTGGAATTTTGGATTTATTTATTTTTAACTTTTGATTTCTGAATTTATCTCTTATGTTTGAAAATTATTTTTTACACAAAGTTTTTATTTTACTGCCGCTATTATTGTGTGCAGAATGATAGTCAAGTTTAGCGCGAAGAATCAGGTTTAATTTTTTCTCTGTATACACACTCTGTACAAACATGCTACCCTGAAAAAAAAAAAAATATTATCTATTACAAAAATTTACCAAATTACAACATAATTTCGTCCGTTTCCGTTCATCAGTTATGTGTGTGTGTAATAATTATGTTTATATTCTTTAAATTCACACACTTTTCTGCACAGTGTGTGACAAAAATGATATACAATTTTATTTATATTACACACAAAAAAAGTGGAGAAACATACGTATATATATAGAGAGAGACTAACAACACACACGATTTTCACGCGTGCGTCTATGTCATGTGTATCTCGACTACTTTATTATTTACATAACGGATATAGTTATATTTTGTATTTAGCCGAATATTTTAAAGCGCAGTGTAATAAAAATGCAGAAAACACTGAGAATATGTATATTAGGTAATCTATATATATATATATATATATATATAAAACTCTGACTGCAAATAAAGGCCAAACATATCACGTCCTCGCGTAGATTTTTCAGTGTATTCTCGATTTATTTTATCCTGTTTTACTGTTTACATATTCATGACTTTTAGTTTTTACGCAACAAAAAACGATAATCTAGAGAGAATGCATTTGTTTTTGTTTTGTTTTGTTTTTTTTTTTTTTTTCAAATTCCCCGCAAAGTATCTAAGCTTCTTTCAGCGTCTGAAGGGTCGTGGCGCCGCGCGGTTCTCCCTCCCACCCTCGCCCGCCCCCTCTCGCAAGGAGAAGCGCGCGAGCAGCGGCAGCAGGCACTTGGCTAACCGTTGGCTTGTGTGTGTGTGTGTTGCAGCAGCCGAAACCCGGTGAGCCGCTCTACGCGCAAGTTAACTTGGAGAAGAAAAAGAAGCGACAGTACGAGCTGGGGGTGGGCCAGGGTGGTGGTGGTGGCGGCGGCGGCGGCGGCGGCGGCGGCGGCGGCGGCGGCCAAGTGGTTGGTCAAGTCGGAAGCGGCGTCACAATACCCGTTGGTGGCGGAGTGACTGGACCCGGCGGCGGCGGTGGTGGTGGAGGCGGTAGCAATCAGTGGATATCCGACGGTGTTGGATTGGTGCCGGACGGCACGGGAACGGCGGTTGCGACGGTGGCGAATCAGGTGCCTCCGAGCGCGACCGCCGCCGCCGCTGGCGACTCCTGGGTGTAACGTGGTTACACGAGCGTACTAGATCCTCACTTTGGAACCTTGAGCTTGTCGCCGAGTTGCCAGTTTTCAACTGTACTACTGTGTGTAGAACGTGAAGGATCGTCCAATTCTTTGAGAAATCTACTTTCCCGAATGCAGAGCGACTTTCCTGTCGTCGAGAGTTCTGGAAGTTGGGAAACGTTCGTTTTTGAATCAAAGGATGCTGCTGTAGGGAGGCAGATGATTCGATAACTAAGAAACGGCTGTTCGTTTGCGTTTTTTTTTTCGCGAAGAAACTTCGCGTGGCTAAGTTGGTTCAGACAATTTAAGAGAATTGGCAAGTTTGGAGGAGGAGGAGGAACGTTTAATTGCAGGGTGTTAAAGTAAGGAAACTATGAGAGAGCGTAGTAAATCATATTGCGGAATGTAATAAAAAAATGACGTGAATCATTGATATAGTTCGATTAAGTGCATTTGTTCGCGCAAAAGTCGAATGTTTAGAAGAGTGTTTACGCGAGCTGGCTCTTGAAGAAAAGATAGGGAAGCAAAATACATATAATTATACGCTTTGCAAGGTGTACAGAAACAGAAACGTCCATGTTATATGAATCTCCATTAAGAAGAATCTCAAAAAAAAAAAAACAAAAAGAAATAATAATAATAAAATGGCAGCTGAATCCGAATCTGGGATGGTAACGACAGGCAGCGCTCCTGAGTTAGAGACTGAGCTTAGAGTTTTTATTGAACTAAAGTTGAAACGACGGAATGAGGAACTGTACATTTATTTCCGACGAAGAATTGAAGATGTGTGTATAAATACGGAAAAAAAAACGCGCGAGAGCGATCAAGTTGACGAATGAAAGAGAGGTCGAGTTTTCATGGAATTGTCCCGTCTCGGTGGGTTGCAAAGACACGGAGATTGCATCTTTTTCCTCGATCTCTCACATGTTGAAGACGACGCGCGTTATAAACGGGGAGAACGAGCTCGAAATAGTCGGGGGGAGGGGGGAGGGAGAGAAAAAGGTCGAGATCAAAGGCTCTCTTCGCGCGAGCAAGATAAATCGAAAACGTCTTTGGTTTAACACTCCGATTAAGTATACTTGAACTGTGAGAGAGAGAGAGAAGAAGCCGCGATTTGACCTTGAAAAGAAACCTTGATCCGCATTTATCGGAGTCCGAGAACTTAGAAAATAAGAAGATTATTGAGACGAGAAAAAGACGAGGGGATCATCGAGCGGATCTGGCATACGCGAAAATGCACTTGCAATCTCAATATACTCGATAAATAAGCAGGAGCGAGAAAAAATGAGAGAGAAAGAAAGAAAGAAAGAGCACACGTCGCAGCTAACCACATCCGCAGCAGTAGTCGCACTAATGGCTCTAATATCTTCATTGCACAATTCTAAATTAAATATGTATACACACCGCGCAATATATTTAAAAAAAACAAAAAAAAAAAAACTATTACACAAGATCGCGTACACACAAACATTTATACACGTTATACATACACTGTTACGATCTTATAAGCGTATATATATATTTTAAGGCAATATCAGCGGTTGACATCAAGCGAATACACCCGAGAGAGATCATCGCGACGTACTGCGCTAAGAATAAGTAGACGTGTCTCTCTGTGTGAGTATTATAAATAAGCGAAAGAGCAAAGAAGCGTCGCAACGCGCGCGCGCGGAGAAATCATCCGCGTAATTTTTTATGCAGCTCGATAGTTTACACAAAGACGTAATAATAATAATAATAATAATAATAATAATAATAATAATAATAATAATAATAATAATATTCCTTAGAATTGTATTTAAACAAGGAGGCGCGGGATATACACAATCGACGATTATCGCAGTTTTAACTCGACGATTAATTATGTAATTTATAAGACGAAATGTTATGATTGTTTGACAAAAGTTTCAGTTTGCCCGAGCGGAGAAAAACGGATATTTGATTGAAAAAAAGAAAAGAAAAAAGAAAAGAAAAGACAAAGCTGTATGTATATATACCTCTGTTAGTGTAAATCGCGTAAGAGCCAATTGAGATAAATATTTAATCTCCATTATTATATAGCGTGATAAGAGAGATTGCATTTGCACTTGCTTCTTTGTAATATTTGGACGCCCACCAATCGTCGCGCGCGTGCGCGTGTATTATAAATATAAAAAAATATACATAAATAAATTATGAAAATTACATATATATATATATATATATATATATATATATATATATATATATATATATATATATATATATATA